>QLOK01008657.1:2112-20708 GCA_003313805.1 Tricholoma flavovirens
AGCAGTGCTGAGACCAGTTTGATGAGCAATTGGGCATACTGAAAGGCCAGCATCAAGAAGTTCAAGAACATGAAGTGTTTGAGCAGAAGAGAGCTTGCGCATGATTGGTGGGGGGTTGGAATGAGATGCTAACTGGTGGAGAGCTCTTATATATACCTAGTCACATGATATTGTTTGTAACTGTTTATAATAATCAACAAAATCATGTGATTTGCCCATATTTCTGACTAAAAAATCAGTGCAACAAAACTGTTACAATGAGTGACTGAATTAAATGGTTTATTTAACTTATGAAATGATGTCACATGACCCTGAGACCTTTCAGGCAATCTCTTGTGATATTCAGGTATGCTCCATAATATTTTTAAGAATTCTGAAATTTTATTTCCTATTTTACAGACTGATCTATACAAATATGCAAAACATTGTAACAGTTTTGTAAGCTACTGTATGTCACTTGGAATCAGAATGGTCAGCAGACTATGCAGGATATCATCCAGCATGCAGCAGAATGTGACACCACCATCACTGCCTTTTTCAAGGCCAATCAGGAGTATCCAGAGCTCGCAAACAATCTGTTGTACCAGGACTTTCCTTCCAAATTCACGTCCTAGCCAAAGACCCACAAGTGGAAGCCCAGACAGAGAGGATTTGCCATTGGAAGGTTGTACTATGTTCCCCCTACAGCTGGTGAATGCTTTTACCTCAGGCTGCTCCTCGCAACCATGAAGGGTCCAACATCTTTCAAAGACCTTTGCACTTTCCAGGGCAATCTCACTCCCTCATGCAGAGAGGCATGTCTTGCACATGGCATTTTGGAGAACAACCAAGAGTGGCAGCAGTGTTTGGAGAAAGCAAAGTCAATGGCAACAGGCCATCAGCTCTGGGAGCTCCTTGTCACCATTCTTCGTGACTGCACTCCCTCAGATCCTCTTCTCCTTTGGAACACATACTGGCCTCACATTTGCAATGACTTGCGGTATCAGCTTCAGCACAACAATATCTGCATCAACCATACAGATGAATATGTCCAGGATTATGGCCTGTATTTGATAGACCAGCTTCTGTCCGCCTCTGGAAAGTCTCTCAGCAAGAATTGGCCATACATGCCTCAGGTCACTCAGGATTGGGAAGCCAACCTTGGAAACCACTTGATTACAGAGCAGCTCAGATATGATGCAGTGGAGCAGGCAGTGTTGGCTGCACAGAATCAGGACTCTTTCAATCCAGACCAGAGGGCAGTCTTTGATGAGATCATGCATGCAGTCAACAACAAGACTGGCCAGACCTTCTTTCTTCATGGTCCTGGTGGTACTGGCAAAACCTATGTCTACACCACTCTCTGCTATCAGATTTGTTCTCAGGGAAGGATTGTTCTTTGTGTTGCATCATCCAGAATAGCTGTACTTTTGTTCCCAGGGGCCACACTTCCAATTCCTGCTTTCAGATTCCTCTCATCATCAATGAGTCATCTACCTGTTCCATTGACAGAGATTCAATCTGGGCAAAGCTGCTGAAGAAAACAGATTTGATTATTTGGGATGAGGCACTCATGCAGCATCATCATCTCCAGGAAGCTGTCAACTGCACTCTGAAGGATGTCCTGGAATCTGATCAACCATTTGGTGGGGTGCCTGTTGTTTTTGGTGGTGACTTTCACCAGATCCTGCCTGTCATCGAGAGGGGTTCACAACCTCAAATTGTTGGTGCTTCCTTGCAGTGCTCTATTCTCTGGCAACACATCAAAGTCCTTCATCTCAAAATCAACATGTAATTGAACACAAATGATATTCAAGAGCATGAGTTTGCAAAGTGGCAGTTGGAGGTTGGAAAAGGTAATCACACTGATGAAAACGGCAACATTGACCTGCCTAATTATTTCAAATGTCCTGAAAACACTGTCACTTCCCTCATTGACTCCATCTATCCTGGCATCCATGACCTGGCTCAGCACTTGGATCAATACTTCTCAGAGCAGGTGATTCTGGCAAGCAAAAATGATGATGTGGACAATTTGAATCATCACATTCTTCACAAATTCCCTGGAGAGGAGTGAGTGTTTCACAGTGCAGACTCTATTGACAACAATGAAAATGGAGAACTTCTTTATCCTTCAGAATACCTGAATTCAATCAATGGCTCAGGTCTACCTCTGGCACACTTGGCACTCAAAGTTGGATGCCCTGTGATGGTGCTTTGGAAACTCAACATGGCTGGAGCCTGGAGGAGTTTGCAATGGAACTTGAGGGATATTGACACAGATCAGAAAAAGGGTGTTGGAAATTTGGTTGATCACTGGAGAGCATGCTGGAGACAAGATTTTTATTCCATGGATGAAACTGCAACCAATTGAAGGGCAACTGCCATTTACACTATCTTGACTGCAGTTTCCAGTTCGACTCTGCTTCTCAATGGCTATCAACAAATCACAGGGGCAGTCAGTTCAGCATGTGGGATTGGATTCGAGGAGTCCAGTGTTTACACATAGGCAGTTTTATGTGGCAGTGTCACAAGTTTGGTCAGTGCACAACATCAAAGCAATTTGGCCAAGCACAAGTGAGACAGCAAGAACAAAAAACATTGTATATAATGAAGTACTGATTGATTAACATATTAATGTATATAGGGATATCAAAATGTAAATAATGAGTTTGTGATGATATGGAAACATACATACACACACACAGGGAGCTTCAGTCCCTGTGTGTGTTGTCTGACTGAGTAAATTAGTGAGATGCAGCTGGGGGTTTGGGGGTGGAGCACCACAACAAGCTGGAGAAAAGTGCTGCAGGAACAAGGTGAGCAATGTGAGCTGAGTGCTGGAGGCATGTTCATAAGGTTGTCCATATGTAACACAAGCAGCCCATGGGAGCACATTTGGGGGGGTGGGAACTTTTGCAATAATTGGTCAGCACCATCCTCACTTTACTGTGCTGCAAAAATCCTGACTAAGCAAACCTGGTGAGCTCAACAAAATGCAAAAACTGGCACATGGCCTGTGCACTGTTCTAATATTAGTGTATTAGTGTAATTACTGTGGCTACATAACAAATACAATCATTTCACAAGTGAGCAAGCAACTGAGCAACAAAGCTGTAAGAAAGGTAACAGAAGCCTGTAAGCAATGTAAGAAAAATATACTGAGTGAAAAACTGAAAATCCTGACTAAGCAAACCCAGTGAGCTCAACAAAATGCAAAAAACTGGGCACAGCCCCAGTGGCAATCTAATCTAATATTGGTGTATTTACTGTAACTACATAAAATACAATTATTTCACCTTTGAGTAAGCTGTAAGACAGCCTGTAGGCAATGTAAGAAAAATATACTGAGTGACAAACTAAAACTGATACGAAAATCCTGACTAAGCAAACCTGGTGAGCTCAACATAGTGTTGCTGTGGCTCAGCCAGTCACAACTTAGCTAGCACAGCCACATATTGAGCTGGAAGTCAGCTCAGTCATTGCTGACTCAGCCAAAACCCCAGCTAAGTATAGCCCCTCAACCAGCTGAGTCACTGTCTTGAAAGGAATTACTCTCAAAGGCTCAAAGCCACCTGTATGAACAAGAAAATATATTAGTATGATACAACCAATACGAGGATACAAAAATAGGTTAATAAATAAATGTTTGAGGGTAGCCTGGAATCTGGATATATCAAGGTTAAAAGTACAACACCAAGCAATGCATCGACAGATCATGGATGAAACTAACATGTACAGAGCCTTAGAATTTAAAGGCTGGAAGTTACTGATAGACACACCATTCATCTAGACCCCTGCCATACTCAGAGTCTCAGACTCTGAACTAAGAATCATGCCAGTGACACCAGTGACACCCAGCAGCTGAACCCCTGCAGCTTCCCAGTCAAAGATGCCATCATCATAATATCCACGTGCATTGAAAAGGTCTTGAAAGAGGGATCATATATATTGGTAGTCAGGTTCAGCATCAAATGAAAGATGGCATGTGTAATCAAGGAAGATGCAGAACTTGTCAGGAAGGCCAGCACATAGCTCAGCCATGGTTGTGTTCCACTTTCTCTGCATTATCCGTTGGAACCTCTGCTTTCTTGATGAATCTTCCAGGCATTGCCAGGGAAGTGATCCATGGAGGAAGTAGATGAGAATATGTGTTAGCGACTCCAGATCATCATGTCATGAAGGCTCAATACCCAAGTGGCCATTGATAGACATGTAGTGAGCTGTTCTGGTAAGATGTTTGTGTACTTGATAAGGAATGTGAGTAAGTGTGAATTCATCATGATACTGATTTGCAAGACCAAAATCAATGATGTAAACCTTGTGTGAACTTGATGGATCCATATAAAAAAATTGTCAGGCTTGATGTTGTGATGGACAAAGTGGTGGAGGTGGATGTGCTCAATATGTGAGATCTACAAGTAGAAGATGAGCATGCGACAAAAGACAAACACAACAATCCAGTACCAAGCAGTGTGCCAGTTTAAGGACAGTCTTGAGGGTGAATGTGTGATTGCAAGCAGTGAAGAGGTCTTCAAGTGATGACCAAAGAATACTCATAACCATGGCCTTGTACCCCCATTCAGTTCCAAACCAGAACACACAAGGAATACCAGGTGAAGAAGTGAGAGACTTGTAAACCTTCCATTCCTGGGCAAGCTTTGGATGATCTGAGTCTGGAGGTTCCATCTTCACTGCCACATTCTCTGAATAAATGGCATTGCATGCAAGATATATGTCCCCTGTATTACAGAATATTCGTTAAGATGAATATTGCCTGAGAAATGACTTGAAACGCACCAAAAGATCCTGAACCAATCTTTTTATGAAGCCTATACTTTCCACACACTCTGAATACACAAGGAGGTAGATCTCCCATCCCTCTGCATAGCAAGCAATAAGTGCTGAGAGGAATTAGTGGGGAGACAATAGAGCAATAGTTGAATGGCCTGTGCATTGATAATGTGGTGATAAGACCACCTCACGTCTAGCACTTGGAAAACATCCTATAGTTTTAGCATTCTGCATACAAACATCTACGAACAGTTCTATCAACTTCGAACACATTCTCAGGCAATATAGAGTGATATTGAACCATCCAAAGTCTTTGTACTCGACATTGAACATTTGCAGCAGCACACACTTGCCATTCGACCATCTCTGACCATCATTTGACAAATATCAATCACATTTTGAATGTTCAATCAAGCTCGAACAAACATATCTAGGTCTCAAACTTTTCGAACTATTTAGAACAAGCTCAAACTTCGACAATCTTCTTTGAACATCTTTGAACTCCTTTTGGATATCTTTCTCACATCTATAGCATCTATCTGAATGATCTATGAACATCTGCGAACATCCTGAACATCATTGATCGATCTCGAACAACTTTGAATGACCTTGAAAATCTTCAAATGAACTTTGAATGAACTTCATGCACCTCGGTGGCCATTATCCCATCATTGGACACTCATACCACACCCCCACACCTTGCAACATCGTTTGACAAGCCTATCGCATGGAGAACAATAGATAAGATCATTATTTGAAGGACATGAGAAGTATTTTGAGATATTTTGAACTCCTCAAAGGTATTAACCCCTTTTGATCATTACAGCCCACCTCATGTTCAACACATGGACACTTTCCTTTTTAGGATTACTTTTCATATGTCATATATACTTTGTATTATGTACTGTTTTGAAAAGAGAGAATCCCATTGCATTATTGTCCCAGTAGTCTGATTCAAGAGGCCATACTCTTGAGTCCAAGTATTTTGTTCTAGTTTGAAGTTTTGCGATATCATTGCAAACTACCTCAATATTTGATCGAACCTCCATATTGATCCCCTTGTCCCTCGCTTATTCCTTGCTATTATCGTATTCCCCTCGCTTTCAATCCCATCATCATCCTCCCATCATCTCCCCTTTTGTCAATCCCATTTTTGTAGTCCAATCGAGCTCTATATTTGATCAAATGCTCTATATTTGATCGATCTCGCAATATTTCATCAATCACCACTTGTTATTTCTCACATTCCCTCGCTATTGAGTCCCCCAACCTTGACCTAGGTCCTGAAGTACAGTACCACCTCGCTACCTTCCTGTAACCCGTGTTATACCATATGAAGCCTTTTGTAGGGGTTTGTTGTGGGTTTCCTGGTTGAGTATTATCAGCAGATGTTTGAAGTTTGAACACACTTATGTCAGCAACTTTCTTCAGTGAATAAGTGAGTGTTAAAGGGTATATATATAGAACAAGACTGTTCAAATTTGTAGTACAACATAGGACAGCACTACACAAGCATGATACAAGTACAACTTTACTGCACAAGACAAGCACAATACAAGTACATACAAAGTATCTGTAGCAATTCAAAGGAAACATCTGCAAGCAGCCAGTGAGTCATTGAAATTGAATATCAAAGGAATGTCTGAAGTAGAAAACCATCAAGCATGCAAATTTGGACATGGGATAACAAGCCAGATGACTCAGATCCCCAGTCAGTCAACTCCTTCAGTTGCAATGAACCTGTCAATAATGTCTTCTTATTGAGTATCAGTGTATTCATGATGAACCAATTCAGCCAAGACATCAGTGTTGTCATCGAATTTGATGGCTAGATCATTCTCATTGGTAAGAATTCCTTTGGTGAAGTTGAAAGGTTCTTTGGAGAACCCAAATTTCAACATCTGCAGCACCTCCATGAGGACAGGACTAAGCCTGTTGCGATGAACAGTGTCCATTTCAGCACTAGATGAAAATGCATGTTCACAAGGCACAGATGATGCCTGGATCATGAGATAATCCATCACAATAGCAAAGACTGTCAGGAAATCCTCGGGGTGCATCTATGCAGATATTGAGTGGTGGGTTTAGCTGTCAAAGATGCTTGGATCATGTACTTCCCCAGAATTTAAGAATATTGATGTCAAGCTTAGCCAGAGTGCCAAAAGCATATGCAGAATACTCTTGATCAACACTCTGAGTGTCAAGGCTGTTGTCAGCCCAATCCAGTTCATTGTCATCATTGAGGGTTAAGTGCAATGGAAGGCCAAGATTGACATATCTGAGTGAGGTTTTTGTGTGAGGACTGATGGCTTGTGCTGGTACAGCACATTGTTCATTCACTTCCTCTGGTACTTTTGCATCTGTTGCATGAGGATTGGTATGTGCTCCACTGTAAAGCTGTGATGTGACCAACCAGTTTCTTGATCATATTCTCTGCCATCTTGGCATATCTGTCATCCCAATGCTCCACAATCCATGTCATATGTATCCCAGGATGAACATCTGAAATGATTTAGATGATGTTAAGCACTTGAAAGTCATACTCACACATAGCTATGACATATGCGTCAGTATCATCCATCTGCTTGTAATACTTTGTTGTGAAGTTGAGACCAATTTGGATTGCAGGAGCAAGATGTGCATTTTTCTTGGTGAGTTGTTCCCAGCAGGACATGAATTGTTCAAATTATGGAATGGTGCCAGCTAGAATGGGTGTTTTCTCTTCTGACATGACTTGCTGCACCTCATGTGGGAACTGTAGTATTGTTATGAGTAGTGCTTTAAGGTCCAGTCTATTGGAACAGAAAAAGACCAGAACTGGACCATCAGTCTGGTCTTTTCACTTTGGATTTGAAGACCACAAAAAACCGGTTTAACAGGACCAGCTTTGACCAGTCTTTGCAGAACCGACACATAATCATATTCTCCTACTTATTGCTGTTGAAACACACAAAAAATCTCACAAATTGGTCTGGAATTGAGTGAGATGTTTTATGTGTTTAATGGCAATAAGTAGGGGGATGTGGGAAAAAGAAGGTTATGACTGGTTTCAACCAGTCTGGACCATGGTCTTTGCATAAACTGGTTCAAACTGGTTTGGACCAGTTTTTGCGGTTTTTTTTTGGTCTTGGTCCGGTCTTTTGACTATTTCCTTTTATAGTATACCGGTCCGGTCCTGGTCCTCCACAAAAATGGCAAAAGACCAGGACTGGACTGGACTGGACTTTAAAGCACTAGTTATGAGTCTGGATCAGCAATGTTTTGGTAAAGACAACATACCTGAAGAACACTGATGATGTCCATAATCCATTCCCATTCCTGATTGGACATTCAGAACATCTGAAGCTCCCTTCTATGTGGAGATTCAATGTTGATGTAGTGTTTTAGGGGCTAGTTTTGACAGGTCACTGATAAGCTGCCAGAGGTGAAAGAAAACTTACTTGATGAAATTCCCGAAGACAAACCAGCATTTGATAGGTGCATCTTAACATCTTGAAGAAGTTGCTTGGGCTGAATGGAGATAGCAGATCCTTGTGCATCTTTCCACCAGCTGTACTGGTTCCCACCTTTGATAATATTGGTAAAACGTTCAAATTGTTGTCCAGAGGAGGGTATTTTTCTGATAAGCCCTTGCACCTTGTTGAGGAGATCACCAGGAGATTGATCCTCAAGGGAAGTGATGATGTTGGTGCCATCATCACCACCTTCATCTTCATCACTGCCCTCATCACCCTCACCATCTTTCTCATCTGCTCAAGTATTAGCATTGACACCATTGTTCAAGGCTTTGATAGTATGTTTCACACAGGTGTTGATGACATGGAAAGCACTGAATACGACAGTCTTTGAAATGGAAGGAAACCATGATGTTGGGAGGAAGTTGCTGGTAGATGTCGCTGAGTGAGTGCAGGAAATCATTGTTGTTCAGTGCCATGTCCAATGTCCAGCAGGAACCCTGAAATCATCATATTTATATTACATAGAAGCTACAACATGACATGTTGGAAATTGATACTCACATCACCCCCATTCACACCAGCATGATCAAGCAACTGATATACAGCTTGAGCAATCCTGGGACTGGTGTGCCATCCAGGCAGAGCATGAAATGCTAACAATGACAATTTGAAGACAAGTCCTGCTTGTTCTGCTGGGTGCTTGTATGCAATCCAGTGAACAGTTATACAGATATATGATTGATGGCACATATCAGACCACATGTCAGTGGTGAAGTGGAGTGCACTGACTGCATTCTGAAGTGCTATGCTTATTGCTGTACAAAAGATCCAGTTGGTAATTATACTTACCATCAACTCCCATTTTAATTGTGAAAACCATCCTCTCCATGTATCGAGAATGGCTACACAAATTTTAGACTGGTGGGGCATGTCTTCATCCGTGTAGTCGTTGTGGAAAAGAGTCAGCAAATTATGAAAATTCACATTTTCAACAACATTCAGCAACTGATAGCATTATGAGAAATGGATAAATGGACATAGCTTAAACCTACCTGGTCATTTGCAGCAATGAAGTGTACCAACTTTTGAAGAACTTGCTCAGGAGAAAAGGTGATCCTGGGCCTGACAGGAGCGATGGATACCTGCAGCTTGACAGAGGGCAACATTGTAGTCCAGCCTTTCTCCTTGGCAAGCTTCAAATACTCAATTTTGTGATAATGGTCAAGATGTTTTTGAAGGACTGTATTAGAGGTCAAAGTAGCATACATGAATCCACATGAAGATGGCCATTCAATAGGATCTTTCAAAGCTTTGAAGGCTTGTCAAAAATAAAGGATCATGACAAAAAGGAGGGTTCATAAGAAAATGGACACTCATTTGCAGCTCTTGCAGAACATTGAGGCCTCTCCCCCTTTTGGAGTGAAGAAATAGGCAATATCAAGCACTCTTGTTGATTGGCTATCAGTTGAATCAACAGAGCAAAGTGATCTTGCAGGATGGACTTGGGGGCATTCAGCTACCATTGCAAAAAGTAAGTAACACTGAGGTGATTAAGAAAATGGTATCACCCTGAGTGTGCTCAGGAACTTCAACATCGGGTTCAGACCCTGAGACATTGATGTCAATGGTCTTGTGTTCATTGGTGGTGGAGGTAGCGAGAGTAGATGGCTTAGATTTGTCAGTGGGTTTCCTGGGAGGCATGGTAGGCAAGATGCAACTGAGGTTAGAGATACCTGGATCATAGTTTATATGTCTTTCTGGTTGCTGGATTCCCTTACTTAGATAGTGGGGCACAGTGGACCTGCCAAACAACAGCTGTTTGAAAAAAAAGTCTAGGGGTCACAAGGGTAAGAACTAAGCATCTTTTTAGGGAACATCTAGACCCTGACTGATGTCTGAGTTGCTGTAAAGGTCAGAAGATACATCATTTGTACACAGTGAGCAAGGAGGTCTGCTGAAACCAGCAATACATGTGGAAACATGCCAGCAGCCTGACAGCTGCAATGACATCTGACTCAAGGAAATGAGCATCAGAATCCAGGATATACTCCTGTGTGAAAAGACTCACCATGGTTGGTAAAACTGTGGGGCATGTGGAGCATGACACCTGCAGAGAGCTCCATTAGAATCCTCAGAAAGCAGGAAATAAAGTGGACTTACCTGAGATGACTGATCACAATGGCACAGAAAGCAGGAGATGAAATGCAGCACCACAATGCGAGTGAGATATATGAGCAGCTCCAATGGTCAGAAGGTGGCATTGTTTGTACACATGGAGCATGCCAGATAGCTGAGATGACACCTGACTCAAGGAAAATGAGTGTTCCTAATGCAAGTGAGATATACAAGCAGCTCCTATGGTTAGAAGGTAGCATTGGTTATACACATGGAGCATTCCAGATAGCTGCAATGACACCTGACTCAAGGGAAATGAGTGCCAGAGGTCAGAAGCATACCTGCATGAGAAGACTCACCATGGTTGGTAGTGTTCGAAGGTCCAGTTCGGTCTGGTTTTTTGACCTCCAAGTAAGGCAACCAGGACCGCAACCAGTCTAAACCGACACCCAAACTTGAAGGACCGCAACTGAACTGACTAGAACTGGTTCTAGTCGGTTCGGTTGCCTCCAGAAAACCGGTTTTGACCGGTTTTTCCTGGTTTTTTGTGTCTAACTAAATTATATTAGATACTAAATTAAATTAAATACATTGCACCCTGTGAGCAGTTGCTCACAGCGGTGGAGTACTGCTAAAAGAAATGGATAAAAAAAGTTAGCAAGAAAGAAAAAAAAAGCCCCACCAACTCACGTTTGTAGCGAGGGTGGGGCATTGTGCAGGCATGCAGTAGTTGTTGTTGTTGTGGTGCTGTTGCTGTCCCCGTTATTGCTGCTGTGCCCTTGTTCATTGTCATCATTGTCATTGTCATTGTCCACAGCCATTCCTCACCCTGATTTTCATCATCCTCGCCATTCTCCATCCTCCCATTCTTCGTCTTCACTGTTCTTCATCCCCCCATTCATTGTCCCCATCATTCGTTGTCCCCACTATTCATCATCCCCACCACATGTCATCCCTGCTATTTGTCATTTGTTAACCCTCGCTGCTCACTGTTGCTTGTCATGTTGTCATCCTCCAGTTGGTGGCTTCCATTGCCATCATCACCTCCATCTCCCCCCATGAGCAGTGGCTCGCAGGCAGGGTGGCAGTGCTGTGTGATGTGGCACCCATTGATGCCCTGTGAGCAGAGGCTCGCAGCAGTGGCATTGGGTAGGTTGTGGTGCTGGGTGTAGTTGGCAAGGTCCAGAAGCAGCCCAATGCTGTCCTGCGAGCAGCAGCTCACAGTGGTGGCAAAGGTGTCATTCGGTGGGTGGGCGATTTCATTATCAAAATGAAAAGTACCTAGAAAAGAAAGAAAAACTTTAGTTAGTTAGTTAGTAAGTAAAAGAAAAGAATCAACTATAAAACAATGTACCCTAGGGCCCAAACGACCCTTGTTCATTGTTTGGGCTGTCTACTTTGTGTTTGTTCAGTTGTTGTGGTCATTTCATGGAAACAGGGTCATTGGCATTGTTGTCGTGGTCATGGGAAGTTATCTGGGAAGTGGTGCCACATTTGTTTTCGGGTGAACAAACGTGACCACATGGTCTGTGCATGGCCACAGGGTATATAAGCACTCACCAAATGACTGTTTTTCCCTGGGCCTTGTCCCACTACATGGATATGTTGTATAAATCATAATATTTAGTACATTTATTAGTTCTTATTTCTTCTGTCTATGTCAATATAATTTACTTATGTAGGATATTATACATACCATAAAAAACTGGTTGCAACTGATCGCAACCGGTTTTATAACAGTTTTTAAATATTTTTGAAATTAGGCAACCAGCAACCTGACTGTCTGCAAAAGTGAGCAACCGCAACCAATGGTCTGGTTGCAATCAGTTGGGTTTGGTTGGGTTGTGGTCGTTTTTTCGGTCCAACCAACCAGACCTTCGAACACTAATGGTTGGTAATATGTGGAGCATGACAGATCTGCAGAGAGTTCAATTAGAATAAAGGGGAGATTAAGCACAGTTGCCTAAGATTGTTGAAATTGAATTAGGTAATCTGGCACATTCACCATTGGCATTGCCTTAATGGGTAGAAATGGATCACGAAATTACTATACTGATATGCTATGCACTAAATAAGTACTTAAACTATCCATGTATTGTAAATATTCCCTATCAAGTTGTTCCAACCTGCAGTCCTAACTGACATGTACCAGGCAAAAATCCAACACAACTCGATCTGTCTTGGGTACTGATGGACACTTTGATCCTCGACATGCTTATCTTATCATGATGGCAACAAAACTAACATCCTCATGGCTTGGGAACATGCTGAAGCTTGATGGGAACAATTACCACAATTGGAAATTTATGATCAGCATGATATTCAGCTGGGCCAGATGTTGGGAGGTAATAACAAAGAAGAAAGCAGAGGTGGAAGACTGGGATAAGAAGGCAGAAGAAGTGCTAAGCCTGATAGGGTTGACAGTGGAGTGGAGCCAATATGGGTACATTCGTGATGCAGCTGATGGCCCTGCAGCATGGAAGGCACTTGCTGAAATTTATGAGAAGAACAGTTGGGTGATGCACATTTCCCTCAAGAGGCAATTTTATGATTACACTCATGATGACTCGCTACTGATCACAGAATACATCCTGGGAATAGTGGATCTTGCAATGCAACTCAAGGCAATCAATATCACATTTACAGATGATGACATCATTGATGTATTGATTTTTAATCTACATGAATCATGGGGGATCTGGCAGCAACACTTACAGCAACCACAGAGGAATTAAAACTGGCTGATGTAAAGGGGGCATTGATGGATGAAGAGGGCAGATGCAGGAAGCCAGAGGCTGGATCAGAAACAGACTCAGCTTTGGTTGGGAAGGGAAGCTGCAAAGGGAAATTGGTGGAATGTGACTGTTGCCACAAGATCAGACATTATGCGTGAAATTGCCCAGAGAAAGAGGATAAGACAGTGACTGCCTATGACCACGAGTTTGCTTTTTGATGGAAAGTGCGAGGTTTTCCATAGGTGCCTGATGTGATTTCAGGGTTGTTCGGGAATTGATGAGATTTCAATTCCAGGGGGTGAGATACCCAATTATGGAAATATGGTTATTTTTATTTTTGTGAATGTGCCAATTAAGGGTGTGTGTTGAAATTGAATTAGGTAATCTGGAACATTCACCATTGGCATTGCCTTAACAGGTAGAAACAGATCACGAAATTACTATACTGATATGCTATGCACTAAATAAGTACTTCAACTATCCATGTATTGTAAATATTCCCTATCAAGTTGTTCCGACCTGCAGTCCTAACCAACATGTACCAGGTGAAAATCCAACAAAGATGAGTGATCACAATGGCAGAGAAAGCAAGAGATGAACATAGGCAAGCGATCACAGTGGCATGGAACTGATTCTCCACATGAGCACACCAGAAACATCTGACAGGATTTAGCACTAAGATATCACTCGCATCATTGTGACTACAAGCGAAATATAAGAGAAATGTTGACACATGTACTGTAAAAAGTGCCCATATCCCAACTAAAATGGGAGAACATTTATTACTGTTCACATACAAGCTGTGAAACTTATGAGTCTAGAATGACAGGACTTCATGTTTGGTTCTGATGATCTGAGGGAATTGAGATCTTTGATTCATGACAGATTCTGAGACATCTGACCTAATAATTAGAGGTTCCACAATGATCCACATGGAGAAAATATACATATACCATTTGGTTTGTTTTTGCTCCACCACCTTGACATAGAAATTCTAGAATACATCACTCATAGATTTGAAATAATATGGGTATCAGACTGAGGCAAAGATCTCCTGAGAACACAATAGAATCAGAGAAGATCTGCAAAAAAAAACATGGATAAGGCTATACCTGCATGCATTGAACAAGCTACAGAAGGTGCACAGGGATAATCGCAGCACAACCAAAGAAATGGAAAAATGATTGCATGTAGAAATGTGTGACTGCATCTTCTAACAGCTGAACATCCTGTTCAGCATAGTGTTCAACTGAAGGGAGGTCTGGAAGTATTAATGGTGTCAGCTTAGGTCCAATGCTTTCCTTCCAGTCTCACATCAAGGTCTGCAATAACAGCAGGCATGGCAACCTCTTTCACCACTCAACAGATGCTAGCCCTACATTCCCCTGCTGGGTGTTGGTAACAAGGAGATCATGCATTGAAAGGCATTGCAATATTAGACCTTGATGAGTGTCTTCATCGTGAGAGTGAGCGGATGCCCATTTGTCTAGGGAAAGAAGTTTGAAGCAAAGGTTGAGCTCTGCTAGCTCCCAAACTATGTTTTGCATTTCCAGTACAGAGACAGTCAGAAAGTGATTAGTAGTGTGTGTGGAAAAGGAGGAAAGATCGATTGAAAGGCTCTCAAGTGTATTGGCAAAGATACTTGTCACTTGTTCCAGGGTATGCAATGATAGGTCCACCTCACAGTTGGAGCTCTGGGAGTATCTAGGAATAGTCAAGTACTTTTCACATTTCTTATGATAGGCTTGCACAGCAATGCAAAGGCCTCCAGACTCGTTCGAATGCATTTTGAATGATTTTGAACAGTTCCGAGCAAGATCAAATGATATAGCACCCCTTGAAGACCTCATATTCAACTTTGAGCAGATCCAATTTACATATTCTATGACACATCTTGAACATTGGGCAATGATCATGTTTGAACTTTGAGGATCTTTCACAAATTTCATTGCAACATCCCTAGACAATCTAAAGAGTTACTTTGAGCACTGTATGATCTTCAACAAGCTTCCATGATCACCACAATTGTCTTTGATTAACTTCAATCAATTTCAAGTGAACTTCAACCGAGTTTAGACCCATTTTGAGCACTCTGGTGGCCATCTTTCTCATTGTCAAACATTGTACCTTGTTACCACATTGCTAGAGGTCATTTGACATGCTTATCAGACACAAGATGAAGAAACACATCACATTTTTGAATGACATGGGACTATTTCCAGGTATTTCGAACTCCTCAAAGGGGGAACATGGTATTACAAACTGTTTATATCCCTTCTGCATCATTTATTGTTTTACCTGTCATTTTTAGGCCCATTTATTCACTTACTTCCTGCCTCATGTTAGCCTCATGTTACATTTTTGTTGTGATCCGGACTCTATTTATATTTGTTATAATTCCATTCCATTGCCTTTTGACTGGCCCTTATAAGGGACCAGTCTTATGTAATATAATCTACATCTTTTTTACTACTCTACATTACTTTACACAAATTATACATAATTTGTGTTTGGGTAGTGTGAAGTCTAAAAGACCCCCCCACGACTCACTACATTTTTTTTGAACACTACAACTCTTTTAGAGTTATACTCAACATCGCCCCATCAGCGATTGTCATCAACATGACCCTGATCTTCTCCTGTGAGGGAGAAAATTCTTGATGTGATTCGTGATGGAAGCATCTCCATCGCGAAAGGCCCACAAGACCAATTTGCTTTGTCCACTGCTTGGAATTGACCCCCTGCAACCAGAAGAATTGACCCCTGCATCCAGAATTTGTTTTTTCATTCTCCATTGCTGAAGAACATAGAACAACATGGACATGGTCCCCAAGACCAAATCAAGGAGTAGAGTGAAAGTCCCCAGCAGGCTCTGGATTTCCTGGGTGCCCCCCAGGAGAAGAGAGCCCACTTCAGCCACATACATCCCCTTCAAGGTGATTAGAATCATCACCCATTGGTCTAAAAAACTGCAAAGATGCCACAGACAGCAATGTCGACTCCAAGAAATCTTTCTTGTTGAAGAGTAGTTGACAGGACTATCAGTCCAGCCCTGGCCAACCCACTGGATACACCCAACCCCCTGGATTGGGTGATTTGAGCCCTGGATTCAAAATTGATTGAATAACTCTGATTGATGGTCCACACAATCATCGGGAGTACCAGACACCTCGACTGTTAGTGGCACATTGGCCAATGGCACTGGCATCCTCACCAGTATCATCTATGTCTGACAGTGCCCAGCTATGCCAACACGATGAGAAGAAACCTCTCAAGGCCCAGCCTCAAGGCAACAAATCTGATATTGAAGCAGAAGTCAAGCACCTCGCTCAATTCGCTAGCGATATATATGTCCATTGCAGGGAAGCAAAGGACACCCAACCTGAGGAGTTGGTTTTCCAACTTTGAGAATTGGCTAAACACTACGCCAGTAATTTTCCCCATAGGCCTATCATCCCTTGCTCTACCCAGAATGTGGAGTGAGGGGGCCCCACCACTGACAAGCATGATAGCACTTGTCAGGACACACCAAAGGGACCCTCTAAGAAGAAGGTCCATTACATTGACAAAGACTGGATTGCCCTGCAGAGGATTCACAATGGCAACATCTGCATCTGGGACGGACAATCCATGTCAATCCCTGATCAAGGGATTCGATTCAACAAGGAGGGTCACCCTTGTCCCAAGGGTGACCACCATCATCATCAAGACTGCCCACCGACTAGAAGGCCTAAACAGCCAGCACAGAGTCACACCAGCCATGGAGGAAACCCTGGTGGAGATGGGGACGGATCTGACATGAGTGGAAGTAGTCCCAACTTGTCGTATCATGGAACAAGTGATGAAACCACTGCATCCTCCTCCTGAATGGAGGAAGACACCTTCAGACAAGCCTCATCAGGCTACAGATGAGGTCAGCACACATGCAGTCGATCCAGATGAAATCCATCTGGAAACTCAAGCAACTGGAACAGGACCAGTAGCCCATACTGGTCTATGACTTCCCATCCCAATTCCTATTGGGAAAATGGTTCTCGCCATCCCTCAAAATATTTGAGGGACATCCACAGAAAGATACATAGACAGATCGACAGTAAGGTCTCTGTCTCGTCTGATACCATTACATCTGGGGGCAAGAATGGTCCCAGAGTTCCCAACCCACCTAAGTATGGTGGATTGCCTGACACCAAAGGATTTGAATGTTGGCTGAATGCCCTCCTCTGGTGGTTGAAGGTGAACAAAATTTGCAGCCCTGAGCTTGACCCAGACCACATGGAATTCACGGTGATGTTCCTTGAGAACACTGCCCTTACTTGGTTTGAGGACAGCATTGATGGTGCATACCATCAATGAGCTGCTTAGACTTTCAAGGAAGTCATCACTGGTTTATACGACCAGTTTGTGCATGAGAATGCTACTCACGACATGACAGATAAGTTCTGGCATGTCGAATATAATGCCAAGGAAGGCATTATGAGTTATTACCACAAACTGGAGTGATATGCTACCAGGATGATACAGGCCCGGATCCTTTTATGTTCAAGATGCAATTGATGGCCAGGCTACCTGCCAACATCATATCCTTTGTATTGGACAAAGGATGTTCCACCAAGACAAGCTCAGCAGATGATATCCTTCACTATGCCTGCCAGGCGGAGGAGATTGGAAAAATAAGGAGACACTTCAATGAGAAGAAGCGTATAATACAAGGTTGAAGACCATATCTTTGACCAAGCAATCCAAATCCAAGGACCCTTCACCAGAAAGGTCAAGTGAATGGTCTCGTGACTGTTCTCAGAAACATGATAGGAAATATCATGACTACCATTGACCTTCTGGATCAGGGTGCCCTGACCGAATAAATGAAATCACAGTGACAGAGATTGCCATGAATGGGACCACTGTGACATGAAGCACCACTCATTGGGGGGAAAGACCCACCAATACTTGGGACAAAAGTCAGACAGAAAGCCTGATGAGAGCAAGTTGCCTACTTGCTACAGCTGTGGGGGACCACATTATTCCACTGATAAGAAATGCCCCAAGTATGGGCAACCCAAACCGGCAGTGAAAATGTATGCTGCACAAGAAAAATCAGCCTCTGAAACTGATTGAAGACCTCCCCCTAGTAATGGAAGGGAGGATGATGAACATCTGAGCACAAAAAAGGACTCAGACAATCAGCCAACCTCAAAAGAACAATTCAGCGCTGCATATAGTGACTCAGAGGGAAGTGATCCCTCTGAATATGGATCAGCCTTGTCTGATCAGGATCCTTATGGATCCCAGTACAGTTCAGAGGGTGAACTGTACAACTTGGAGACATACAGTGAGTCTGCCCACAGTGAATATATGGAAATGGAGCACTTTGGAGCAATCCACAAAATATCGTCGGAGTATGATTCTGACAGTTGCTCATCTGCCCAGTCGTTATCTGACTCTGACGAAAAATCTGAGGACAAATCAGAAAAGGCTCTTACCTTTTCTGAAAGATTAGGTGTCATGATGGACAACC
>QLOK01008688.1:0-28382 GCA_003313805.1 Tricholoma flavovirens
CGTCGGCGATCCGCAGGACCTTGATAATGTTTTTTAGCATGAAGTTCTTCAAGGTCGATAACGTATTTGTGGGCTTTGATGGATGCTAGCTTGCATTCTGGGAAGACAGTGATGTTGGGATGATAGCCTTTGTTAGCGAAGAAAGGGGTTATGCCAGTAGTAGCACTAGGAGAATTGTTGTAGGTGAATTCAGCAAGGGGTAGGATTTCCGACCAATTGTCTTGTTGATAGTTGCAGAAAATATGGAAGTATTGTTCTAACATTTGGTTAAGATGTTCGGTCTGACTGTTGCCTTCTGGGTGATAACCCGAAGTGAAGTGTATCTTCATATTCAAGGCTGTTCCTAAGGATCGGAAAAAGTGCAAGATGAACTCGGATCCTCGATCGCATGTAACATGCGTGGGAACTCCATGCTTTGAAAAGATGTGTATGATGAATAGTCTTGCTAGTTCAGGTGCCGTAATATCATCCGAAGTAGGAATGAAGATGCCTTGTTTAGATAGTTGATCCACAACTACTAGGAGTGCGGTATGACCCAAGGAGTTAGGGAGGTGTTCAATGAAATCCATGGAGTTCCAAGGTTGTTTGGGGACGGGGAGTTGTTTCAATAACCCATAGGGTTTATGATGAGGTGCCTTTGATCATGTGCAAGTAGTGCATGAGCTGCAGAATTCTTTTACAAACATACGCATGTTGGGCCAAATGTATTCATGGTGAACCGATTCTAAGGTTTTGTTTTGACCAAAGTGTCCCACGAGTACATGGTCATGTTTGTATTGTAGGACTTTGAGTCGGAGGTCTGCATGGTCCAGTATGAAAATCTGATTGTTTAGATGAAGTAGGCCACTTTCATCAATAGTCCATTTAGGATCAATGGGGGTCAGGAATTGTGCGGCAGAGATCAGGTCAAGGGTAAGGATACATGAATGTTGTCGTGGAGTTTCTCTATGTCCATAATGATTGCGTTTCTAATGATTGGTGTAGCGAAATAGGTCACACGAAGGGAAGCAGAAAGCTGCTCTTGAGTAAAGATGGGTCAGAAATTGCTCAGGTTTGTGAGGATGAAGTTGCTATTTCCCCCTTTGCAGTAGATGTCCCAACGTCTAGTTAGCGCATCAGGTTTGGCGCCTAATTTCCCTGGACAGAAGTGAATAACCATGTTGAACTGTGAAAGGTATTCAGACCAGCAGGCTTGTCGATGAGTAAGGATCTTGGTAGTAGCAAAATATTCCAGATTTCGGTGGTCCGTGATCACATCAATCGGGATTCTGCTACCTTTGAAATATTGTCGCCAATGTTTGAAGGCTTCAAAAATGGCCAGTAGTTCCTTATCATGCGTGTCGTAATTCAATTCAGCGTCATGGAATGACCTAGAGTGAAAGGCAATAGGGTGGGTTTCGCCATTGGAAGTCTGTCGGGAAATGATCACTGCTAGGGCATAGTCCGAAGCATCAGTTTCTAAAATCATTTCTGAATCAGGTACCCATTTAGTTAGTACAGGAGCCTGCATAAACTGTTGCTTTAACATTTCAAATGCCATGTGGCATTTCTTGTCAAAGTTCCAAGGGAAGTTTTTGCAGGTTAGGTGGGTGAGAGGAATGACAATGTCCGAGTATCCATAAATGAAATGTTGGTAGAAATTGCAGAATCCTAAAAAGGATTGGACATCCTTTACTTTGCGGGGTTCTGGCCAATCCAGAATTGTTTTACTTTGTCTTCAGCCATTTTGAGTCCATCAGTAGAAAGAATGAACCCAAGGTATTCAATGCTTTCTTTATGAAATTCACATTTCGGGGGAGCCGCATAAAGTCCATTTTTGCAAAGTTGATGTAGGACTTCCTTAACGTGAGCTTTATGTTTGGACATATCCTCTGAATGAATTAAGATGTCATTGAGGTAGATGATGACACAAACATCCAGTAGGTCACTGAAGATGTCGTTCATAAATCGTTGAAAAGCAGCTGGTGCATTGGTTAATCCGAAAGGCATTACAAGCCATTCAATTGAACTGTAGCAGGTTCTGAAGGTGGTTTTCCATTCTTCGCCGTTGGCAATCCGAACCAAATGGTAGGTGTGTCGAAGGTCTATTTTTGTGAAGATGTGGGCTTTCTTTGGGGCATCAAGGAGGTCCGAAAACAATGGTAATGGGTAACAGTCCTTCTTGGTGATATGATTTAGGCCACGATAGTCAACACAAAGTTGTAAGCTGCCATCCTTCTTTTTAATGAAGAGGATGGGAGCGCCGTGTGGGAATTTGGAGGGGCGAATGAATCCTAGGTTAACATGTTCTTCAATGAACAATTGCAGAGTTTCTAACTCTGATTGAGAAAGGGAGTACATTCGGCTAGGAGGCAGAGTTCCATCTTCAATCTCTATTTTGAGATCGTAAGAGCAGTGTGGAGGGAGCTTATCAGCTTTCCCTGTGTTGAAGACATTGGCGAATTCGTGATATTCTTCGGGGACTGATGATAAGTCCGGTTTGGTAATGGCTGCTGTGCGCCCGAAAGTACTGTCAGGTGCTAACTGCAGTTGAAAGGCTATTGAGCCTGGAAGTTTACTGGCATGTAAATATGCGGCTGCATTGATTAACGAGATGGGAGGTGTTAGGTGAGGAGATTCAGGGATAGGTGTAGGAATTGGGTCAGGAATAGATTCGGGAATCCAATCGGGAATAAGGGATGGTGAGTTCACAGAAGATTGAGGCAATGAATTAGCCTTCAAGGTAGACGTCGGGGGTGCAAGACCTCTATGTTCAGCTGAATGGAAAGAGATTTGGTTAGAAGACCAGTCAATTAACGGATTGTATTGCTTCAACCAATTGTATCCTAAAACGGCGGAGCAGGAAGAGTCTAGCAGGGTTACATAAAATGTCAGATTGAACTTTTCACTGCAAGGAAAGGTTACTAAGAGATGGGCCATCTGTGTAATGGTAGTTTTACAAGACCCATCAAAAAGTCGGAGGCTGATTGGAGAAATTGAAGTGGTGGGGATGTTGTGTTCAGTGGCAAATGTAGAGTCGATGAAACAATGGGAAGATCAAGAATCGATTAGAGTTTGGGTAAGCAGGGAGCAAATTGATGTTAATGAAAGTGTAATGATTAGGGAGTTGGGATCCAAAAGAGCAGAAGCATTGAGCCTAATGAAGTTAGCTATGCGGGTAAGGTCAATGCAATCCTCAGTCCGTGTAGCATATCTCTGAGGATTGCAGACTATTTTTTTGAGTCTGCAGTTTCAGCCTTTGACTCAGGGGCTGAAACGTTAGCCAATCATGCTTTTGCTACTTTTGACTTTGGACAATCATGAGTGATGTGTCCTTTATCTCCGCAGTAAAGGCAGAGTCCTTCTTTCATGTGGCGATCTCTTTCATCACCAGTGAGTTTGCTGTTTTTTCTGAGTTTATCAGAGATAGAGTTTTTGGATCTATTTCTAATAATGTGCGAGGGTCAGGAAATGGAAGGAGCAGGATGGTGGTAGACTGGAGGGTTATATGGGGGTTGCGGCTAATGGGTTTTGCTGGAATCCTTTTTATTCAGGTGTCCAACATTGACTGTGTTTTGAGATTCCAAACATGATTCTTCCTCTTGCATCCAATAGATGTTGTCAGAATCTTGGGCTTTTAGATGCAAGGCTGCAAGGGTGTCTGGTTTACCCCCACGAAGTACTTCAACACAGAGTCGAAGCGGAAGTCCACGGTAGTACTGATCGCAGAGTGCTGATTCGTTCCAGCTGACTCATGAGGCTAGTTCCCAAAAGTCTATGTTGTATTTTACAATACAGGTTGTTTTCTTCATAGAGAGTTCATTGAGGGCTTTCTCTGCATCCCCGACTGGGTCATGGGGACCGAAATTGCCTTCTAGCTCGCCCAGGAATGCTTGATAATTCCACATCCAGTGGGTGGAGTTCATAGGGTTGTTAAGTCCTGGTTCAAACCAGCTAAGAGCTGATCCTTTGAGATAAGAAAGGATGAAGAGAATAAGGATTCTCATCGGATGCGAAGACTTGGGGCCGATCTCTAAAGTGAAGGTTACAAGAAACTAGGAAGTCCCATAGTCTCTTGGGGTTAGAGCTGTTGAATGTATCTGGCTCTCGAACCTTTATCTTTTCAGGTTTGGGTGTGGAGTTCTGATGCAAATCCCTAAGGCTGCCTGAAAGCTCAAAGAGAGCTTGGACAAACCTATCGCCAGGATCTGCTGATGATGAACGACTACTACCGTCATCACTATTGTCAGGACCTGGGCCATCTCCTGGAACTGGAGGGTCGCCAGGGCCATGATCATTATCGGGAGGATCAAAAGGATTACAATTGTCATTGTTAGGAGGGTCGGGAGGTATGGGTGGAGAATCGGGAGGAACGCTAGGGTCCGAATGATGATCATTATGGGATGGGTCCACATACTCTAATGGTGTAGGGGATCGGGAATGTGGTGGAGGTTCGTTAGTTCCCTGATTATTATTGGTGGACATTAATTTAGTGCTAATTGACAGAGCACCTTCGCCAACTCGACAAAAGATGTTAGAGGGTCGTGAGGTTTGTCCAAACATAGATGATAGTCTTGGGGGACTAAGAACAGAATGGCAAATCGCAGAAATTCTGTGGATTGCGCCTGCACGTTGGGAATTCTGAGTGGTCCGTTTTTGAGTTGTAGTCTGGGTGGTGGTCATGAGTAACAACGAAGTGTGAATTCGAATATGTTGTTATGAACTGAGGCTGAAAGGGAATCTGTGCAGGAACCGATCAGAGATCTGGAGGGGTATCGAGAAGAACTTAGCTTCAACTTTTAAGAAGTTGTGCCCTTCACTTGTTACGGTGTTCTAATTTACTGGAGAATGATTGGGAATTCGAGTAGGGGACCAATTGGAAGTCCGAAGACAAAGACAAGAGGGTGATTAATGAATGATATTCGAATTGAAGAATACAAACGAAATATCTACGTTTAAATACTAATATTAAATCTGAGATTGGAGACCGAGGTAAGAGCTATGTACATTAGCTGTGGTCAGCAGTATGGGCAGTACCCGAGGTAATAACCCAAGGTAAAATCCTATGAGTAACTACAGTAACTATGTACGAAGTCTACACTATGCACTGGAATGGAATCTGATCGATCTCAACATATATCGGAGTTTGGAGCGGTGTTCCATTGGAAGTCTGAGTCGGGTGGAATGGAACGTAACAAACATACACCATGCCATCCCAGAATATGCAGTGAGTTCTTCTGGCTTGGATCAACCAGAGTTATATGATAAGTGGCTGAGATGTTGAATGTAGCAGCCAAACAGCCAAACAGCAAAGATAATACCAATTCTGTAAGGGCAACCTTACAATCAGAGTCATTAGAACTTGATACTTGCAAGGGAAAACCAAAGATTAGATTAATGTAATTACAAATGAAAGTGAATACCTTGCAAGGGTGGAACTATATGTATAAGGAGTGTGAGACATTCTGAAATACTATGAGCCCCATGTGGACAGAGGCAAACCCAGAAGTGAGCCTGGAACAACATTTAGGGAGGTCACCATCAATCTCTGATGCAGTCCACATCAGGCTGTAATTGGGAATAGGTGGCTGAGGACCATGCAAGTGATCTGTGAACATGTGCAAGGTGTTTCAAGTGAGGTGTTTCAAGGATGTTTGACCAAGTTCAAACAAAGCTCAAAGCTGTTTGAGATCAAGATCAAGTCATTGCAAGGATGTGCAAAGTTTGAAGTGTTCAAGAAAGTTTGAGATTTCAATTGAAGTCATTTGAAATAGGTCAAACGAGTTCATAGGTGTTTGTGGATGTTCATAGATGTTCATAGGGGTTTATAGACATGCCCCTTACAAATTCAGCTGTGCTGTTGAATGTTCCCCACATAAGTAGTTGGAAAGCTGTCAGGATTGATGATGCTGTTTACTGAAGAGAATTTGAGGTCATTCTGAGGGGGGGACAAATCTTGAATTATTCTGAACTTGTCAGAGTTTTGTTTGGGTACAAGGCCAATTGGAGTCATATGAAAGGGACCAATAAGCTGTTCCAGCTTGCTGGGATGAAAACCCCATGAATAGTGACCAGATGCTACCTCCCCCACAATGTAGCCTGTAATAAAGCATGGGTCAAGCCATGAGGATGCATGATTCTCAAAAATTAATGTACAGCTTAGTGATGACTTGATGCCAACATCAAAGGCATTAGCAATGCCTTGTAGAATATGATCCCAGTCCAAATAAAAGTCCATATTTACAAAAAATGCCCTTGTTTTATTTACATCTGACAGGGTGACCATGCAGCATGGGTCACGCTTGCACCCTGCAGGCCTTGGCTCCATTGGAGGACCCTTGGCAGATGCTGCATCCATGATAGTTTACACATGCTCCTCTGAAGGGACAAAGGAATCCTTGGCTCAAGAAAAACAGAATATTTTGTTGTCCAGCCCAAGCAGGGCATGTCATCTCCACTGGCAAGTGGAAATGTAGGGTGTCCAGCTGAAGTTGACTTGGTTTTACAATCTGCTAGGAGGTGTCCATGGGCACCACAGTGAAAGCAATGACAGGAATCATGAAACTTCTTATGAGGTGACTGAGAAGAGGTTGCCTCCCCTGGAAGGAGTGCTTCAGGGCTGATGACAATGGGGTAGGACTCAGAAAATTCTTGCTGAGGTGCTGAGCCAACAAATGGGATACAATTAGCAAGACTGCATCTGAGTCTAAAGTGCCCAGGTCATGCCTTGGATTTTGCACTGTCAGATAATGCTGGAGGACATCATATTCCACTGCTACTTGCCACCCATGTAATCTTGCTAGTTCCTGGATGAACTTGTGGTGAGCTGCAAGTGCACCAGCATGAGACTTTCCATGGTGGAAACAAGTCCAATCCTCTGCTGTCAATGCTGCACTAAGCCAGTCTACAATTGAAATGGCTTTCTCATCCTTCCTATCAAGCAGTTTGGCTGAGAGACCCCCTTGACTATTGATTACAAAATCTTCCTCCCCTTCAGCTGCTCAAGGAGAAGCTGCATGTGTTAATGCTGAGTATGGAACATATTTGAAGGATCAGAAAGCATCCTCAACCTTTGGAGGGATGACTAACCAAAATCAGGATTAGCCAAAATTCTATCCAGCAAGATGGGGGGCAAATAAAATGATAAAGGACTGAATTTCAGGGTTGCTGTGCCCCCAGCTTGTCCCTTCATGAGGCAAGGGATGGCCATGAGCCTCCAGCTCTAATGAAAGTGAGCCTACAACTCTGGACTAATGATCATTTAGCCCTATTGCAGGAAAACTTTGGCTCCAGGTGAAGAATGGAGCAACAAGAGAATATGGAATGGAAATTTGTATTGGGTGCCCCACTGGTGTAACAGATATTACCTATTCTCCTTATACCCTCTGGGGTATAAGGAGACTATGGGATCTTGGTGGATTGGAGTTGTTTGGTATTGTGGTTTATATGTTGGAAGTCAGTGATTATGTAAGATAGCACCACTTAACCTTAACACTACCGTATCCTACTTAGTTTGCCTATACATGTACACTGTAGATGCCAATATTGTGATTCCTAGTAGACAATAGAGTTTGTGCATGAACTGTGCTACAAACTGTGGTCCTTGATCAGAGAGCATCAAGCTTGGGAGGCTGTGCAATTTCCATACCTGTGTGAGGTAGAGGCAAGGCAAACCTGATGCTGAAACTGTGGTGTGAGTGGGTATGACATGACTTCATTTACTCACTGAGTGTATGATGACCATTGTGGCATCGAACCCATTGGCATCTGCGAGTTCTGTGATAAAATCAACACTTACGATGTCCCATCAATTTTCAGGGATGGGAGGGGGTGCAGTTTTCTGAAAGGTCTGCACTTCTGCACTGATGGGTCCACACCTTGCATCAAAAGCTCTGAATCAATTTTCACATGTTTGCATATACCCCTACTCATTGATGATCATTCACAATCACTCCTCAAACCATTGCAATCAGTTCCCACTAATGTTTGATCAAATTTCGGATATTTTTAGCATTTTTGTGATGTTTCAAGCTGCTTTCAGACATTTCCAATGATTTCAGACCTTTCAAATCATTGTCAGCTACTTCGCAACACTCCCAGAACATCCTTGATGTATTTTCACAAACATCCCAGCCTTTCTCAAGCTTATTGCAGTGTTCTGATCATTTTCGAGCTTTGTTTGAATTTTTCACACTAATGATATCACTTCTACATGCCCCCAGACACTATTGCACACATTCTATCACTATTCCATGCCTAATTGACTTTGACAAGCCTCATTTTGGCCACTGACATGTGCACTATATCACCTTGAGGCAGTTTGCAATATTCTTTGATATTTTGTGATACTTTTGTGACATTTTCGGATACTAGGGATCCGCATGGGTAATCCATAGGTACTCTTGAGCATACCTGTACCTGTACCTGCACCTTACCAATACCCACAACCTGCAAGTCATCGAGCCATGGGTCATGCGGGTATGGGTCAACCCGCCATCTCCCATCATATATCAGCTCCTGCATCTGGGGAGACCTGCAATTGTGGGCTCCTTCAATTACAGGAGCTGATGATGATGATGACATGGCATTGTCGTCATCAGGGCCAGGGTAGGGATCCACCCCATGAGCAGTTGCTCATGGTGGTGAGGTTGTGGGCCTGTTGTAGCAGTTGAGGTGGGCCAGGGGGCAGTGGGTGGGTGCTGTCATCTTGCTGTCATCCCACTGTTATTGTGGCTGTTGTTGTTGTCCCTCCCCTCCTGTCACAGTGAATTCATCATTGAGCACCAGTGATCCACCTTGCGAGCAGGGGCTCACAATTGTGGTTGGTTGTTGGCCTTCCTGTTCTTCATACTTCCCTTCCCCACTACCCTTGCCCTTCCTGTTATCCCCATCATTCACTTTGTGCCATCCCCATCATTTTTGTTGCCCCCTGCCATCCCATCATTGTTGTCAGTAGTTGAAGTTAGCTTTGTTAGTAAAAAAAGAAGGAAATGAGAAAAGAAAAAAAAAAACCTGTGGCCCAAGAGACATCATTGACATCTCTTGGGTGTTTTTGCATTTGGCAGGCCTTCTCGGCATCCTGTCTCATAGTTGTCTCATCATTCTGGTTGGTTGTTAGCATTGCCATTCCCTCGCCCTGTTATAGTTGCACCCATTGCCACCCTGTGAGCAGCTGCCCATGGCAGTGGTTATGGGTGCTGGTGTAGTG
This sequence comes from Tricholoma flavovirens, assembly GCA_003313805.1. NCBI lineage: Eukaryota > Fungi > Basidiomycota > Agaricomycetes > Agaricales > Tricholomataceae > Tricholoma > Tricholoma flavovirens. Next base: position 9,188 of record QLOK01008688.1, read on the forward strand.
GTTGTGGCAGGTGGTGGTCAGCTTCATCATCCTGTTGTCATCAGCAGGTCTAGTTAGTACCTAAAAAGTTTGTTAGTAACAAAATAAAGAAACAAAAAAAAACTTACCAATGGCCCAAGAGATGTTGTTCAATGTCTCTTGGGCCTTTTTTTGTTTGCTCTGCCTCCTGGTTGTTTCCCTCTTGTCTCCCTGGCATCTTGTCACTCCATTGTCTCACCGCCGCCTCACCCCCATCTTTGTTGTTAGCCATTAGCACCTGCGATCCACCCAGTGAGCAGTGGCTCACAGGGCTGGAAGTGGGTGCTGCGTCACTCCTCATTGTTGGGGTTGCTGGTGCTGGTGGTTGCTGGTCATCAAAAGCAAGAGTGCATACATACAAAATATGTAAACAATGCATCAACAATCAATGAAGACATGTCAACTTGGTGCACACAAGGCCAAATGGCCCATGCACATTCCTGTAGTATAAATCCTCTCATTTCTACCATTCGAGCTGGGCTTGCCCCACTTAGTTATTTTTTTATATGTAGTTAATTTTAAATAAATCAGTAAGTAGCTGCCTGGGCTCCCTGCTTGGTGACAGGTACAAGGCACAGGTCACAGGTACCCCAGGTGTGACCCATACCCATACATTTGAGTACCTGTACCTGAACCCATGCGGGTACCTCAAACCTGTGCAGATCCCTATCAGATACATACAACAAAAGGACAGTCTGTATTTCGATTTATTGTCTCCCACACTCCCTTGACTCATGGTTATCATTCCATATAGTTCATCAACTCATTTTGGATGTCCATATGTTTTCTATTGCCTCATGTTTTCTTTGCACTTCATTTCCCCTTTTAGCTTTATTTTTTTAAACTACATAAAACTTGCACTATTTACAGTCACAGACAAACAAACATGACAATTTTGATATCTTGTGACCCAGAATATTTAGGCAAAAACTAACTTCAGATTCGGACTCAGGAAAGCAAAATATGTCTAAAAAGTTATATCCAAAGTTTTTCCCATGAGGTTTTTGGGCAGCCAAAATTTTGAGTGAAAATATAAGAGATGTGACCTGTACATGGGCTCAGTGAAGCACTGCCTCAATGTGCATCATGGCCAATTGTGAACATGTTTGATGTCCCTTCTGCTTCCAAATGGCCCATGCTGCCACTTTGCCTTTCAAACCCAACTTGTATGCACTCATAAACTGCTGATACATCCACCTTGCACCTAGAGCTCTGGAGATAAACAGATCCTTTTTGCATTGCACATTACAGCTCTGCACAATGGTACCAAGGTCCATGAACAAGTTTGAATGCATGCTGGACAATTTTTGAGCAATATTGTGTGATATTGAGCCCCTCAAACATCTTTGATTCAATTTAGAGCAATTGCATGAGTCCCTCACACCTTGTATGACCCATTTGAAACCTCATTTGACAATCATTGATTATATTATGGTTGATTGAATGACTTTGAACAGCGATATTGAGCTCTCAATAATTCTCGAACTATATTGATCAAACTCGATCTTTGTCAAAATTCCTTGAACATCTTTGCTATATCTTCCACAAGTTCATATACACTTATTGATCAATTCATGAGCCCAACAAATGTCATCAAACCCTTTGCAATCACTTCAAACATCATTGATTGAACTTGATTGAACTCGAGCACATTTCAAACCTATATCAAGCTACTTCGCACACTTTGGTGGCTGTATTCATTATCATCAGAGACTCGTACCATCCTCCCACACCTCGCAAGATCATATGACAAGCTTATCACATGAAGAACAATAGGCAAGGTTGCACTTTGAAGGACATGAGAGGATTTTAGAGGTATTTCAGACTCCTCAAAGGGAACATGTGTTTCCCCACATATATTCTTTTTGTTTGTCTCACTTTTTGCATCATTCCTCAAATGTCTCAAACTTTTATCGAGAGTTCGAACTTTTATTGTGACCTCGAACTTTTATTGCAACCTTGAACTTTTATTGCAACCTCAATCTTTCCTCAAACCTTGATTGAACATCCTCAAAATATCTCACTCTCAGTTCGTATAACCTTGGTTTACTTTACTGAAGTTTAGAACCACCTTGCTACCTTTCTCTAACCCATCTTATACCATATGAAGCCTTTTGTAGGGTTTTGTGTGGGTTTCCTGGTCAAGTATTATCACTGCCAGGCACAATTTATAAACTGCCAAATGACTTCAATCGGACAGGAGTCGAGGGTGCTGATTGCAGCTTTCATTGCATTGTCAAATGTCTTTTTAGGAGCCTGGCAATATCTGTACTTAGCCCAACCCCAGTACTACAAATCCATGAGATGCTAGTGTCCATGCTTGAGAACTGAAAACTTACCATTTTGATTGGATTTAATTCACAATGAAACTTGGGAAGGAAGATGCACTCATGGCTGGCCTCCTTAATCACAATTTCAAGCATGGAGACTTGATTAGCAAAATCATCTTGCTTACTGAGAAGGCAGGCCATGCAGCAATTGGAATTCTCATATTGGCAAACAGGTGCACATTTGGCTCGCATGTTTTTCACATCAAAGTCATGCTCTTCGAGGGTTTGTTGGAGGCCCTTCTGCTGGCCATTTTCTGTTGTCATCTTCTGTATCTTGCCCCAGTATTCTGGATAAGGATTGGTTTCAGGGATTATAGTGTCCTTTTGAAAGCATTGTTTACCACCATTACTCTTGTTCATTTTGGAGGCCTTGAGTGTGTCAGGTGAGAGCTGCATGTGCTGAAGATTGGTCAAATATGAAGAGTGCTTGACATCCCAGATGAGCCTCCTCAAAAATTGGAATGGCTGAATCAACAACTTGTTTCACAAGTTGATCACAGTCCCAATATGGGTCTCCATTAGGCCCAGAATAAATGACCTTGCAAGCATCGCAATGAACCTTGCCATCTGGAGTGAGTGAGACAAGTTGCCCATTAACTTCTTCCATAAAATCTGAGACATGAATCAAACAACCATGGCCCTTTTTGTAAAGGACCTGTTCACCCTCTTGTAGCCTAAAATTCAAGTTTGCAATCATTATTGACAGAAACCTTAGTAACCAGTTGTGCTTGTAACTCAACACAAGGAGCTTTGATGGTCATTTTGCTGAAAACAGCTCTCGTCATGGAATTCTGCAATCCAAACCCTTTCTCCTGGCTTGAGCACAGGTTCCACCTGAGTTAACTGCAGACCTTCAAAGCAAACCATCCATCTCTCAAATGTCTTCATTGCAGGCAAAAACACTTCTTCATGATACTTTACAACATCGGGTCTTTCATGACCATCCATGTAGACAACTTTCATTACTCAGGTACGAACCCAACCCAGCTTAATTAGCCAATGTCTGGCAGTTCTCTTGCACAGTGGTCATTTAGTTGTTATGCCCAAAGAGGGAAGAATGACCCCATTCAATCCTTCCCTAAACTTCAACAGCATGATTGAACCAACTGCTTGTTCTGTGAGCCAACTAAGGGCAGCTTTTCTCACAGCTTCATCCTTAAGCAATGACTGAGCATTCTTGCTCCCACCATGATGCTCAACAGGGAGCTGTTCAAAGATCTGATAATGCTGAGCAAATGACTGGACCCAACATATGAAATGAATGCTTGATCCATCTGTTTTCTCATGCCACTGCTGGGCAATCTGATGACTCATGGAAATGCAGCTGTGGCCTTTCAAGTGCAGGGTTGCGAAGTTTCGGAGGATCATGAGTTGATATGTGATAATGGCAGAGATGCATGCTTCTTTTCAAATTCTTCTTTATCTGATCTCTCAACTTGTCCCACTCTCAAATTTCTTTAGGCAATATCCCAGCCATCATCTCATGAACATCCTCCTCCCATGGTTCCTCGTCATTTGTTTTGGTCTCAGCACTTGGTGTGGAAGGTCTGGGTGATACCCGGCAACCTTCTAATTCTGTTTTGTCATTGTCATGCCTCCTTTTGCTGGGAACAGTGGCTGTCTGATCAGAATCAAACTCGAGTGGTGTTGGAGGAACAGATTCCTCACAGATGGGAACTTCAGGATTGTTGAAAGAGAGAGGTGGTGGCAACATTGACTCCTCTCAAATATGGACATTGTCAAACATGAGTGGTGAAGGGGTTATCAATTCCTCTCAAATGTGAGTCATAGATAATGGATCTGGAGTGTGCTTCTCAACTTGGGCAGGGTGCAGGTGCCATGGTCTCTTCTCTATGCGAGTGACCCCACAGTCTTTCTGCAAGTTGTTCTGCTCTGTTGGGGTCTCCACCCATGGTGTTGATAATACTTGACCAGGAAACCCACAACAAAACCCTACAAAAGGCTTCTTATGGTATAACACAGGTTAGAGGAAGGTAGCGAGGTGGTACTGAACTTCGGGACCTAGATCAAGGTTGGGGGACTCGATAGTGAGGGAATGTGAGGAACAACAAGTGGTGTTGGATGAAATATCATGAGCTCGATCAAATATTGAGCTTGATTGGACTATGAAAATGGGATTGACGGAAGGGGAGATGATGGGAGGATAATAATAGGATTGAAAGTGAGGGGAATATGATAATAGCAAGGAATAAGCGAGGGACGAGGGGCTCAATATGGAGGTTTGATAAAATAATTGAGGAAGTTTGTGACGATATTGCAAAACTTTGAACTAGAATGAAATACTTGGACTCAAGATTACAGCCTCTTGAATCAGACTACTGGGACGATAATGCGATGGGATTCTCCCTTTTTAAACAGTACATAATACAAAGTATATATGACATATGAAAAGTAGTCCTAAAAAGGAAAGTGTCCATGTGTTGAACATGAGGTGGGCTGTAATGATCAAAAGGGGCTAATAACTATGGGTAAATGATGAATTGATGTGAAAAGGAGGTAAGCAAAGTGAAATCAAAAGGTACATACTCGTGTTCCCTTTGAGGAGTTCGAAATATCTCAAAATACTTCTCATGTCCTTCAAATAATGATCTTATCTATTGTTCTCCATGTGATAGGCTTGTCAAATGATGTTGCAAGGTGTGGGGGTGTGGTATGAGTGTCTGATGATGAGATAATGGCTGCCAAGGTGCATGAAGTACATTCAAAGTTTGTTCGAAGATTTTCAAGATCGATTGATGATGTTCGAGATGTTCACAGATGTTTGTAGATCGTTCATAGACTTGATAGATGGAAGAAAATATCGCGAAGGGGTTCAATGATGTTTGAAGAAGATAGTCCAAGTTCAAGCTCATTCAAAAAAGTTCAAAAAGTTCGAGATCTTGATATATTTGTTCAAGCTCGATCGAACATTCAGAACATGGTTGATATTCGTTGATTGATGATGGATAATGGTCATACAATGTGCATGTACTCCTGCAAATGTTCGATGTTCAGTGTGAAGGTGTTCAAATGGCTCGATATCGCTCTATATATGTAGCTCAAAAATGCATTCAAAGTTGATAGAACTGTTTGTAGATGTTCATATGCAGAATGCGAAAACTATAGGGTGTTTTTCCAAGTACTAGATGCGAGGTGGTCATATCAGTGTAGGTTGCACCTCAAATCCAAAACTTCCAAGTTTACTTTGCCCTTTCATAAGGAGATGATATTGACAAACTGTGCACTCTGATTTACTTGCTACATCTGGGCCCTTCTTATACTGAGTGGGACATGCTGTAGGATATCAACTCAGTTTTTTCATGCTGAGCCTACTGTTATTACTCACCTTTTTTCCTTTTCAGCTGCTTCCTCTTCAAATGTTCAGGTATCCAGTCCTCATCTCATGGATCATCCCCCTGATCTATGGCAAATCTCATCAGGTTGACATAAAATCCATCATTCCCAACTTCCCACTTGTCCCATTCCTCCAAATTCTCCAAATCCTCTGATGGCTCAACATCCTCCTCATCTGACTCCTCAATTTCTATGCTTGTTTTCATACTGTCTGGAAGGAGCCAGGTTTGGCAACCTACACTAGACTTAAGGTGGACTGGAAAGACAGGATCAAGTTATCTTCATTGCATGGAAGTGGGAATGAAGGCTAGGAAAAATAAGATGTACATAATATATCAGAAAAGATGGCCTGTCAGCAAGAGGCTGCATCAGGCATAGTTACTGAATAAGTATGCACCACATCAGTGGAGCAATATCAGAACTGATGTGCATGCATGCATAGTGTGGAGTCATTGTCATTGTCAGTGGTAAGTGTTGAGGGAGGTCACATGATCGTGTGACCACAGGCGAGTGCAGGCAACCACAGGTGGGCACAGGTAAGTATCAGAAAGGTTTGTGGCACCTCTCTTTCATGTGTTGTCATTGAGAAATGAGTGAGTGTTGTTGTTGTATAGATATGTGCGAGTGCAGGTGACCACAGGTGAGGGCATCAGTGATGTGTTATGTCAGCATTTTGATGGTGGACGACCGCAGGCAAGTGTTGGCGAGTGTATGCAAGTCTCAGTGTTGGTAGATGTCATGAGTCTGTGTTGGGGCAGACTTTGGGCAACCACAGGCAAGTGTCAGTGAGTGTATGCAGGTCTCAGTGTTGGTAGATGTCGTGAGTCTGTGTTGGGGCAGACTTACACCCTCACCAGCTGGAGACTTCCCAGCTGGCTCCCTGAGGAGCAACAGTTAGTGCAAGGAGTATGCTGAATGAGAGACCAAACTTGCCTGGAACAACCAGGCATGAATGATTCTACTGAGCTCTGGGCTCAGTTCATGCACCACCACCAATACCAGTGGCAGACTACACCTGGTATCCTCTTAGACCAGACTAAGGTCTCCCTTCCCCACATCAGGGGACATCTCCTGGCACATCAACAAATCCCCTCTGGGTTAACTCAGAGGCAGTGCTTCATACTTTACCTGTGTCTGCCAGAGGTGTTCACCCTACCTGGGCTGTACCATCAGGTGCAAGAGCATGAGCAGATCACCCTGGCCCCCATCCCAACTCAACAGCATATGTCAAGTGTTACAGATAACACCACTGTCAAGGATGTCATCCAACACCTTGCAGCAGCAGGAGTCATGGACCATGAGGACCATGAAGTGCACCATTACACTGTTGGCTGGCTATCTCACCAGCAACCCCCACCCCTCATGACAGAGCCTCATTGGTGGATACCCAGCTCCACTGACATCTCTTTCTCTGCACCCTGTTCCAAAAGGAAACAGGATCCTCTTGCACCTATGAGATGAGCAGCCATTTATAATCCAGCAAGGCCTATCACTGGACAGAACATGTACCCACTGCCTCCCTTGGGAACCCTTGGGGGATTGTCTGATTCTATGCATGCCGGTCCATCTAGCATGCCTTGCCCTTCTTCTGCAGAGCTTCCCATCTGGGGTCCATGGACCCCAACAACAATCCCACTGGAGGTTGGACAGGTGTTCCAATCTTCACATCAGGAAATTGGTGCGGCGCTGGTATGACCAGATGGAGTTTGTAAGATCAGGTCTGAATTGTGATGAATGCCCAGACATTAAAAAACAATATAAATGAATCTAAACTATCCCCAGTACACCAGCATCTGATCAACTGAGACAATTATTCTATTTATCTGCTTGATCATTATCTTGTGGTCCAACTATTGTAACAAGCTGGTAATCCATGATCTTCCAATGTCAGTCTGATTTTGCCAGGTCAAACCATGCAATATACTTACTCAGTCTTCCAGCATCTGATCAACTGACACAATTATTCTATTTATCTGCTTAATCATTATCTTATGGTCCAACTATTGTAACAAGCTAGTAATCCATGATCTTCCAATGTCAGTCTGATTTGCCTGGTCAAACCATGCAATATACTTACTCAGTCTTCCAGCATCTGATCAACTGACACAATTATTCTATTTATCTGCTTTATCATTATCTTATGGTCCAACTATTGTAACAAGCTAGTAATCCATGATCTTCCAATGTCAGTCTGACTTGCCTGGTCAAACCATGCAATATACTTACTCAGTCTTCCAGCATCTGATCAACTGACACAATTATTCTATTTATCTGCTTTATCATTATCTTATGGTCCAACTATTGTAGCAAGCAGGTAATCCATGATCTTCTGATGCCAGTCTGATTTTTCCCTGGTCAAACCATATAGTATGCTCATCATCCTGTGGCTTAATTGTCTTCCTGCACATCAGGGTTGCATTACTGACCAGCAAACATCATTTGTAAAATATCCCTAAGTTCTCCCTCTGCTCAAGAAGATTTTCCACATAAAGCATGATGATAGAGGAAAATGATGAACAAGTTTACTGGCTCTTATAACTCTGGCATACAAGAAAAGTATAGGGTATAATAGTAAGGAGTATAAAAGTCACTATCAGGAAAATGTGGAGACACAGAAATAACCAGATGAGAATTGCCAAATGCTCAAGTTTGACAGATGTAAATAGCAGGTTATCTATGCAGTGTCTTGGAATGTGGTGCAAGGGCCATCCAATTCTTTCATTAATTTATTTGAGATGTTATTCTGAACTGAGGCTCACAATGCTTGGAAAGAGTTGCATTGCTTTGGAACATGAGACAAGGGCCAGCGAATTCTTTCATTAATTTATTTGCAGATCAGCACTATATCAGATGGCTGTGTAGAAGAAACTTGAAAGTATAATATGTATGTATGCGATATATAAACAAGTGAACAACTCAAGAATGATAACAACAAAACTTGGTAGATGAAGAAAAGTCCTAGACTTGCACAATATTGTGGTTCATGAAAGCCCTGAACACCTGCACAATCATCCAAGTTCTGTAGAGGCCAAGGATCCAGTATGGGGATGTGAGGATAATGACAGAAATCCCAAAGATGGACACGGCAAGCCACAGGCATATATCGACCACAATGATGGCCAACAGAATAGTGAAGAACTGCGTGGCTAACCCACAAACAAGGGGAAGCTGTGAGCCTACCGAAAAAATCATGTAAGAGTTTGTGGCAAAGGGATCAGCCACCCGTGACTGGGCCAGCCCTTGTTAATAGCCATGTATTAAAATAAAGGACCGTATACAACGTACTTTGAATACTGTTGAAGAAACGCCACCATACCGCTGCCGATTCCACACTGCTGAGGTGATTCCGGTGATGAGAAACAAGTTGTTCACAGCGACCGTGTAACAAACACATACGCACATGAAGGGACTGGTTACGATGATGGACGTTTCGGATATTGTGAAGAGGGTAAAGAGGGTGGGGCTATAAATTAGAATTTGCTGTCAGTGCAAGTGAATGGGAAATAATAGTTATACTTACAGTGTCATTAACTGGAGCTGCTGGGAATGTCAATGCTAATTGGTAGAACAGATAGAAGTTACACACCTGGGTAATGCTCATTTTCCATCCCTCCTCTATATGCTGAACTTCCGCCTCAAAAGACTCGGGCAAAGCAGCGACATTCAATTCACCCGAAGGTGTGAGCACAGCGACTATGCGTTGTACACGCCCCAAAAGCTCCATTTGATGTTGCACCGAGGGCTGTGTTGAATCAGCTGGTGGCATGGCACAGTTGTGGGGACGCTGGAAGGAAGTGGATGTGAGGCTCGGGAAAGTCTGAGTGCCAGGGAGAGGTTGGGGTGTAGTTTGGTCAAGGCAGCGCTGTTTGAATAGCATTGATGTGCTAGATGGTGAGGGCGCACGCAACTTGAAATAAACAGAAAGTATATTCTGTTGAAGGTGGGGTGCAGCTTACAACCTATTGTACATCTGGGGCCACAAGCATTTTGATAAGTCCTTGTCCCACATTTCCCTCATGTGCTCCAATCTGTAACCCAATTCACACTCCTTGACAAATTGATGAACACCTCAAGAATGCATCATCTATAGCATGCCGCCACCTCAAAATGTCGTAGAATGTGGTACACAGTTGAACTTGACTTGGTGTGCAGACCTTAGTCTATACACGCCTTCGCATCCCTCAACAGCAACTCATGATGAGCCTTGGACATGGGTAACAGCAACCTTGACACCTTTCTCCTATACACGAAAATGTTGGGGCTCCTTTAGGTGCCATGCAATCATTAGTATGATTCCGCTTCAGTAAACGGTTAACAGTAAAGTCAGGCCAAAAATCCATCGGGGGGTTTGACTGTATGATTGACTACTCCAAGTCTAGGCAATTGGGAGGATGTTCAAATTGCAAATAGCCAAGCTCCATCTACCACAAAGATTTGGTCGTATAGGGAGCTGGTGACAGAGGTATGGAGATCAGATCCTGAGCAATAGAAATCAACCCTCATGCACGGCAAAATCACATACCATCGAGTCTGCATGGAACACTGGGATTTCCAAGTCCTTTGCATCCCATAACTCCTCGTAAAGATCCTCTATGACTTGAAGCATCTCAGTCACACCACTCCAAGTCAGGTATCTGCTGTGATATGGAACCCCAAGAACCAAGAACCGGATGGAGAAGACAGGCTTGCTGGGGTTTAGCTTACAACCTGTTACATACCCAGGGTCACAGGCATTTTGATACGTCCTCATCCTGCATTTCCACAAGTTGCTCTCATGTGTTCCAATCTGCACCCCAATTCACACTCCTTGATGAACAACTCATAACAGCACACCGCCACCTCAGAACATTGTGGAATACAGTACGCAGTCAGACTTGAGCTGCTTCCCAACTGTCCCATTATACTTTATATGCAGATGTTAGTCTATACATGTTGCATCTGTCAACAGCAACACACGATGACCCTTGGACATGGGTGGCAGTGGCCTCGACACCTTTCTCTTATATGCAAAGACGTCAAGGCTCCTTTAGGTGCCAAGCAGTCATTAGAATGATTCCGCCTCACCAAACAGTAAACAAGTCAACTTGGTCTCGAGCATAACAAATAGCTCCAGCTGCAAACAATGTGAGCTAGATTGGTAAAGAAATCAAAAATTATTCTGGGACTGGGAGTCATCGGCCCAATGCCCCAAATGATTTTGCCCTGGTGCCCAGAGGAGTGGCTGAATCTCCAGTCAAAGAGGTGTCTCAAGCACATCCACCGAGGGGACCTGAGCATGGGTTTGAGTAATGAAGAGGTTCTAGCTGCAAACAATGCAAGCTGTCAATGCAGCCCTTCTCGGCTGGCTTTCACCGCATTTCCATTCAATTTCTGGACATCATCCTCCACATGGAACTGTACTCCAGTTGCCCAGAGTAGTACTAAGATATCGAAGGAAGTACTTGCCACGTCATGTTGAACTTCAACATTACCTAAGGACTATTGCAAGCTCGAGCAGCAGCAACTCTGGATATACCACGACAAGAAGCTACATCCCCACACACCTATGGAGACATATCTCCTGCAGCTTTCTGGAGGTCACCTTCAACGGGCTTCCTGCAGTCGGAGAAATGTTCAACTGATGATGGCGCAAAACATGTTCTACCCAATCAGTTCGGGTACCCGCTGACTATAAGGCCCCTGAGGTAAGAATCATCTATGCATTCAAAGCCTGGGCATGAACATGAACATGAATGTTGCCACATAATGCGAAGAGGGTGCAACATGGCAGAATTCCCACTGTGGGGTTGCAGGTGAAAACTGTTGTAAGCGCATGATGCAGTGGTTCAGTCCCATGTGTCCATCAGCAAAAGAGCAAAGAGGGCTTTCCAGGATACAAGTCCATCGTGCTCAAATTTGGAGACCAGACCTCATAGCAGACATTGTTAAGTGGAATGGTGCAGGAAATTGCAGGGTGAGACGATGGTACATAAAATGTTATGCCATCGTCGACCTCGGCTGGTTGATGGCAGAAGTGCTGAATATCTAAACAAGGATTGGGAAGATGAAAGGGAGCTTGTCTGGTGGGGTCAGAAAATCCACCCATGAGGTTGCACATAGGAGGCTGTTTTATTGCTGCAGGCAATGCGAATGAGAATGCCGGTGTTGTAGTAGGTGGGTAAAATTTGAGACTGCAGGCAACTGAGTAACAAATGGGTCCAGCTGCAACAATGCGAACTAGAGTGGTAGAGAGTTTGGGTATTATGCTGGTACTGGAAGTTGTGCACCAAATGCTCCAAATGATTTTTCCCCAGGTGCCTAGAAGGAAGTGGCTGATCTCCAGCCAAAGAGGTGTCTGAAGCCCATCCACTGAGGGGGTCCGAGTGTAGATTTGAGTTACAAAGAGGTTCCAGCTGTAAATAATGGGCGTATGGTCACTGCAGAGTTCATGAGTGTATGTAGTTACAGAACACCTTGCTAATTACATGCTCCATCATCCGAGGCATTCCCCTCTGACATGTTATCATCATCAAGATCGTTCTGATAAACCATATCGTCCTCGCCTAGCGAACACTCATCCAGACCATCCTCATCTTCCCCTGGGTGCTCAACTTCCTGCCTGTTGAAATCAGTTTCTTGCTCCTCCATTTCTGCTTGTACTAGTGGCACCTCCGTGATGTCGGCACTGCCAAAGGCATAGGTGTGTCCCACACTGTAACCCCAGTGGTAGCGGGTTACCATGTCGCGATCAACAAACCTAAGAAAAATGAGAACAGCGCAGAGAAGAGACAAAAATAGCCCGATTGCACCAACTCACTGATTGACATAATAGGCAAACCGATCATTCTGATCCTGTGAAATTTTGGAGAAGAGTTTACTGTCAGGATGCACCTGCCCTCTGGAAAAGGCAGGAATGATATGGCACCCTCGCAGGACGTCCACCGGGTCAAGAAATCCAAATGCATCTATGTTACCAGTCATGGGTGGGAAGTAAACACGGTCCAGTTGCCTAGTTTTCCAACCTGAGAGGGTACCTTCTGTAACATTATACCATCTAACCCACAAAAAGTTGAGCCTCCATGAACAGTAGTCAAGGTTTTGTTTGCCAAGGTAGACGACATTTGCGTGGAAGATACCAATAATGCGTGCATAGCAAAATGGGTGTTCACTTGGATCTTCTGCAAATGCGGAGTTGAGCATCATGATATCGCAATGTGAAGACCCTGTGTGTATGACATCTTCTCCCCACTGAACATCGTAAGTTGTGTAGTTGACCTGCATGGTGTTATGCTTGTAGAATCTGTCATGTTTAAGCACAACTGTTCACCAATCTCCCAAAGGTTCATCTGGCTTATAATTGTGTGAGGAGGTGCCCATTCCATCTGCATCCCACCCATTTACTTCAGCAAGATGTGCCCGAATCCTGGGAAGAAGGTGCTGCTTTAATTTGGGGATAAAGCCCTACAAGAGTTTAGGGATTGTGAAAGAAATTGGGGATCGCTAAGGCACGCACCTCAATAGCTGGGTCACCTGAGTGTTTCTGAATGAACAGGCTGAGGTGTTCAGGAAGATTTTCACTTTTGCCCATCATGTGATGGGCTTCAGGCCTTGTAGCACATTCTTCGTCACCAGGTTGGTTTGCAGAAATTTGCGGACACATCCTATGAATACGAGCTTGACGGCGCTCTATTCGAGCCAACTGCAGCACAAACTCCTTGCGATCAGTATGTTTGTATCTCATTTTGGCATTTCGGTGCTCTAACTCTCCCTGGCCAGGAATGATTAGCCTGTAACAAGCCTGTGGGACCATGAGCGACATACACGTTCAGTACTGTATGAATCAGTTGTGCTGTATTGCCTGATGTGCTCCACATAATCACCGAGAGAATGGTATTTGTAGGTGTCTAAGTTGAACATTTTTGCCCTTCTTGTTGATGCATCCACTTCTTGTGTTGTGAGTTCAACCTGACCAGAGGCTGAGACAGAGGAGGTAGATGACTTTGTTACAGCTCGGTGTGCGCGGGCGTTGGCTTCACGTTGGAGTTCGCGAGTGTTAAACTTCCCGCAGGTATGGTTCACAAACCGTTGGAATTTAACTCTAAGAAAGGCAGTGGCTTCATCCAGTAATGCCAACTTCTGATCAGCATGCATGCGGAGCTTTGCGAGCGCATGCCAGTGAGTGCATGCAAAAAGCAGCTGCAGGATATCATGCTCATCCTCATCATTGAATAAACCATCGAACACTGGTACTGCACACTGTCAGTATAACACAAAAGAAAAAGTGTACATGAACTTGACATAGAAAAGGTCAGACAAAGAAAAGTGCATACCTGTAAAAGATCCTCAAAATCGTGTGCGGCAAATCTTTTCATTGCCGAAGCATTTGAAGAGAATTTCCGGATTGTCCCTCTTCCAAATGTAGGGACATGTCGAAACCTTTGAACTACCAATTCAAGGCGCCATAATAATGTGGTAAACAATGTGCCACATATCTAACTTATTGATGAGAGAGCTTCCTTTCGAATCCAGCATGTGAAGCAAATGAATGAAAAGTGCCTTCCAAACACCCTGCTCAAACTCATGCATGAGGTCAACGACAAGCATTGGAAACAGGTCAAAATCAACTTCTGACAGCCTCATAGAGAAGGCATTCTAGGCGGCAGGTTAGTCTGGCTTCATCCAAGTTGAGTGCCAATACCCACAGCGATGGGTGCCAGAGACTGTTCCATGAGTATCTTATTAACTTTTCCCCCGTCCACCGCGTATCGCCCCTTGTATATTGCATCTCGAGCATCTGATACCATACGCCTTGTCTGAAAACCGTCCTTTCTTCCCCGTTTGTCACAGTGCCTCTTGTCATGGAGCATACCCATATCCCAGAAATTCTGTGCTGGGATGAGGCAGCGGGGACATGGATAATGGCCTTTTTTCACCAAGGCTATCGTCAACCTAATGGTTGGAGTTTCATGTGAGAAAGATGAGACGCATATACTTCCACCACTCACTTCTCAGGATAATCTGCAGAATATGTGAATATTCTAGGATAAAATCTTCACATAATCCCATCCAGGCACTCGACTACAAGGCCATGCATGTATGTGCTAACAAAGTCGTCGTCTAGTATAACTGCCCATTGTGCATGGAATACTTCACTCCGGCAGTACCTGAGGAAGCCATTGGTAGGGCCTCCAGCTCCAACATAGGGGCCAACAAAATCCTTAAACTTGTCAGGCAGCTGAGATATCCCCATTAGCATTACAACAAGGTTAGCAGATAAGTATTTGGGCTCACAGATTTGAAGTACGCTATGTGATTGCAAAGGTTTAATGAGGGCATGCAACGCCTATACTTGGACTCATTTCTGAAGCACATATACACAGGCCATAGTTTTGTTTTCCCAAAAGATGTGAGAAGGGTCTCATCCGACCAGAACATGAGAGCGACAATGCAACGGGAAGTTGACAACTGGGTTCCCCAGGCCCATCTTGCAAAGCTTTATGGGCATGTTCAAATGATGAGGAGGTGTAGATTTCACCATGTACCCTAGTCTCCTTGCTTTCTAGTGTTGGCCTCCAAGATAGCTCAAACGGCTCATAGTGAAAGTGTTGGTTGTCCGCCGGGTTGGCCAGTTTTTCTTTGATCACTGATATGATGGAGTGGTGATAAAAGTGCCCAACAACATGACGGCGCCAGCCCTCAGGGCTTTTCATCTGTCGGTGGAACGGAACATCTATCACAATTGGACTCTGCCACCAGCCTGCATCCTCATCCTCCCACTCCTCTCCCCTGTCATCGAAATTGGCAAGGCCAAGGGTTTTATTAATGGCAGACCAGCGTGTGTGCCTGATGTCCTCTGGTGTGAAATCAGAAGAAGAAACAATGTCCAGTAGCTCTTTGAAGCTCTTCTGAGACTTCTGTGTGCTGTGATTCCAGTACCAATCCCCCAGGAGAAAAGAACTCTCATTTGGATATGGGCTAAAGGGAGTTCCAGTGTTGCCTGCACCAGCGTTAGTGGGTACGTTACCGGCATCTGAGGCAGACTCGCAGAGGTCCTGTATCGACAGGAACTCCGACTCCGGGTCATGCAGCAGGGGTTCCGCAGAGAAGTACGACCGTGAAAGCCCAAAGGTGTTCCTTGGGGTTTTGAAATGAGTAAGAAGACAAGTCGGAGGTGTAGGGGTAGTCAAAACGACAGGATCTAGAGCTCGAGGTCAGCAAAAAGGACTGAAGCGGAGTAGAGCTAACCTGGTGGCGGTGGTGGGAGTGGTTGGAGAGTCTCAGGTAGGAAGTCCCGGTAACAACGTGGAAGTTGTCAGTTCTGGCGCCTGGCCCTTCGTTCCACCAACGGCAGACCCTTGGTGCCATCAGGGGTACCATCCACATGTACAGAGGCAGTAGTCTGTCAAAATATGATGAGTGATCTGTCCTGGCTGCTGGCCCATTTCTACATACCGTTTTGCCTGGGGTCAAAACCATCTGAGCATGGGTGGGCAAAACTGGGGGTGAGTGTTCCATTTTGGCCCCAATGAAGGCAGCGGCATTGCTTCCTAGCATGGTGGTGGTGGTCAGGATGGCCGTCATTAATGAGAATTGGTTGGGGTCCGGGGTGCTGCTGCCCACCACCTGTGGTTCATTCAGGGGGTGCCTCCTTGACCTCTTCCTCGCCTCACACAGCGCCTTCGCCTTCACCAGCGCCCCTTGTATTCGCCTCTTGGTAGTCCTGCAGGAACGCCTATGGAAGTTCAGAGGGCCTGGGCCTGCAAAGGACTGACCACACCCACTGCAAGCATGAGAGGGGGGACCTTCGCTGAAAGATGCCAAATCCATCCGCGATGAGGAACAACAAGTCTGTTACTACAGGGAGATATACAAATTTCTGTGGCTGGGAGTGGGGCGGTGCCACTGACAGTGCAACTCAATCAAGACAGGGGCAAGTATGCAACAAAACACACTTTAACAAGGAAACAAGCCAGCTCCTGTCTCTAATGGAAACTGCTTGGCTTTTGAACACACCAGGTTACATCCTAAACCCCTTGCTGTCACCCTCCAAACCACTGCCATCGTCCACCCCGGCATCAATATCAATAAAACGGCGAGCGGATGTGGGAATCTGAATTAAATGAGCCCGGTGTTCTACGACTGAACAAGTCCCTCTTGTACCTGACTCATGTTGTATAGTTGGGGCTTCTTGTCTGCATAGAATCACAGATCATCAGCTTGTCATTCAGGGGAAGTAAGACACAAGGCTGTAGTAGGTGCGGTATGTCCCCAGGCCAGTTGTCCAAAGCCTCCCCATCACTGGTCCCCCAGTCATCCTCTGCTGCTACAGCTATGTGCCACTTGCGCCAATTTCCTGGGCACGAGTAAAGGGCGGGTGCTGTGTAGCTCATAAGGCAGGGTAAGCAAGGAGGCTTTCACCCTGAGCACCATCCGACGTGCTAAGAAACACATCATCGCCACTACATCAAGCCAACACCTTTGCATACCCCAAGCGCCATCCGATGTAAGCTAGTGCACGCCGGCACGAGGTGGACTACAGCATACTCGATGTTTTTCACCGCTCAACCAAGGGTTTTTGGAGGGTTCAACAACATTCGTGAATGCAGCAGTCATTTTGATAAGATCCTATGGGCCATGGGAATGCTAAAAGAGGTAATGCCCATTGCCCCATGCTCATACGCCAATTTTTCTGCCACTGAGAAATCGCTTATGCAAAGAGGCTGAAATGGAGAATGCTCCTTGCTGCTGCGGAGGGTGCCTGGTCCCATAGAAAAGTTAGTATAAAGCTACAGGACGTATGCAAAAGAAAAAGAAAAAAAGGCAGGGGTAAGACAAACCAAGCCCAAACCAATAGTTTCAGCAGAGTCCAAAGCCAGCCCTGCCTACTTCTACTAGAGTGGAGCAGAGAAGAGTGGAGCAGAGAACGCATGGAGGAGGCATTGGAGAGGGCACTTACGGCTCATGGAAATGGAGGGGAGAATGACTTGTAGCAGCAGGGGGATTCTCAACTCAAAAGCAGGCATGGGTGCTGAGCAGGTTAGGCCACTGAGAACAGTAGCAAACCTAATGATGCATAGCTTGAACTTGAAGGGGGGCTGAGGTGACTTCAAGGGCTTCTTGTCTGCAGGGGAAGTATGACACAAGACTGCAGAGGCAGTAACATCTCATCCATGCATAGTTTCACTGACGCATCTGTATAGCTTCATGGACATGTCTGTCATTACAGACATCTATTCATAACTTCATATGGCTGACCATCTGTTCGACGGTCTTACGGGCTTTCAGGACACCACGACTTAATTGACATTCTATATTACTGACTACACAAAGAAGGGGGACTTACGTGGAGTGGACATGGAGTGGACATGGTGGTTGCAGGAAGAGTGGGAAGGCGTGTGAAAGCGGATGTGCATTTGATGATATTGCATGAGATGTTCAAGTCTCGGGTATTCCTGTTCTGGAATACCCGAGACTCGAACATCTCATGCAACTTGAATATATCATCTGCCTGGACCCCCCAGGCAAGCCTAGCCCTTGCATGAGAAGATGCCCTCTGATTGTAGGGGAAGCATCCCGAAGGAGAGGGGGACTTCCTTGTACTATGGCTGCATGTTCACCTACCTCTCCTCTTGAGCCCACCAGCAACACCCTCAGCGACACCCTCTGAGTCAGCAGCCCATCACTTGATAGCATAATTGCAATAAGTGAGAGTGATATTGATAATAGAGTGTATTTGCAATGGCAACCATTTTTACTAAGCCTGTCAGCCAATGGGTTTGCTGAAGTGCTCTAATCAGCTTACCACAATCATGGAAAATTTTCCTTATACATCAGAAAAAAAGAGTTGCAAATATGATCTAATGACATTTCAAATAAGATAGAAAACGAGGAAATGTTATTATGTTACCTAATACAATGCATGATAGGTGAAGAGTCAAGGACAAGATAGAGAAAAGGGGGGGTAATACCATCATACAGCTGTTGCCAGCACTGCCACATTGATATGTACAAGATTGCATGTCATGAGTGGAATAAAAGGGAAGATGCCAGGGGTATGAAGGTGGGGGGAAGACAGGGGGATGCATGGCATAATAGGCCATAAAATAGAGGCTTAGCAGTCCCAAACATAGCAGGGGTCACTTAGCCATGTCGGCATCTTTGTGATTTTCTGACCCCATGACCAGACTGGCGCCACGGAGGTGCTCCGAATCCGAGCAGATAACAGCTATGTCAAGCTGTTGTGCCTCAGGAAACTGATCTGGTTGTGCATGAGCATCCATCAGTCTTGCATGCCAGGCATAGGCTTCCTTACCGGCACTGTCCAGATTCTCCACTGCCATCCCTGCTTTGGCTTCAGCAGCACTTGATGACGCATGGTATTTGCCTGGCCACTGACAAGCTGATGCGGGAGCTCTCGTAGGAGGATCCCTTCTGAAGGGAGATGGTGAAACATGTTTGTTCCCAGATTCGGACATGAATCAGTCTGTCATGGCCTAAGAGAGCCATTCAGCATC
>QLOK01008704.1:0-46777 GCA_003313805.1 Tricholoma flavovirens
CGATCTCTTTCGTCACCAGTGAGTTTGCCATTTTTCCCGAGTTTATCAGAGATAGAATTTTTGGATCTATTTCTGATAATGTGTGAGGGTCGGGAAATGGAAGGAGCAGGAGGGTGATAGTCATGAGTAACAACGAAGTGTGAATTCGAATATACTGTTAAAGCCATGGGATAAAGGGGGCTTCGTGCAGGGACCGATCGGGAATCCGAAGGGGAACGTAAGGAACTTGGCTTCAACTTTTAAGAAGTTGTGCCATTCGCTTGTTACAGTGTTCCAATTTGACAGAGGTTGATCGGGAATTCGGGTGGGGACCGATCGGTAGTCCGAAGACTAAGAACAGAGAGGAGAATAACGTATGATATTCGAATTGAGGAATACAAACGAAATAACTAGGTTTAAATACTATAATAAAATCCAAAGATCGGAGACCGAGGTAATAGCTATGTACACTAGCTGTGGTCGGCAGTACAGGCGGTACCCAAAGTAACTACCCGAGGTAAAAACCTATGAATGACTATGGTAACTATGTACGAAGTCTACACTATGTACAGGAACGGAATCTGACCGAATCTTGGTTGAATCTTTCGGGGTTCCATCGGTCTTCCATCGGGAGTCCGAGTCGGGTGGAACGGAACGTAACAACAGGTAAATGATGAAATGATGTGAACACAAGACAAATGAAAGGATATCATGCGGTACATACATGTGTTCCCTTTGAGGAGTCTGAAATACTTTGAAAATCCTCTCATGTCCTTCAAAATGTGATCCTGCCTATTGTTCTTCATGCAATAAGCTTGTCATATGATCTTGCGAGGTGCAGTGGTATGGTATGAATGTCCAATGATAAGATAAAGGCTGCTGAAGTGTGCAAAGTACATTCAAACTTCAATTGAAGTTGTTTGAAGTCAATCAATGAAGGTTGCGATGATCGAGGTGGGTTCGAAGATGTGCAGATGGCTCGTGAATTGATCAATAAGTATATCTGGACTTGTGGAAGATATTGCAAAGATGTTTGAAGAAGCTTGACAAAGATTGAGCTTGATTGAAAGAGCTCAAGAAATATCGAGGGCTCAATATTGCTGTTCGAGGTTGATTGAATGTTTGTAACATGATTAATACTTGTCAAATGAGGTTCAGAGGGGTTGTATGAGGTATGAAAGAGCTGTGCTAGTGATCAAAGTAGAAACGAAGATGTTCAAGGGGCTCAATATTGCACGATATTGCTCAAAAATGTGATCAAACTTGTTCAAAGTTGATTGAGGTTGATCGGACTACTGTATAGACCTGTTATGCACAATGCAAAAAGTACTGGTGGGTTTCCTGAGTACTACCTGCGATGTGGATGTATCAGTGTTAACTACACCACCCCCTAGAACTGTCCGATTCCCCTACCCAGCCCATGGAATGCTCTATGCCACCCATCTCACCCCACTGTCTGGACCTGCTTGTCTCGAGCCCACTCAGTCCACTTGTTCCACCTGTCCTCCACCACCACCACCACCATGTTGCCATCCAGCCCATATAACTATCCTTGTCCCCAGCACCATGTTGCCTGCCCACTGTCACTGTCAATCCCCTTGCCCATCCTTGTCCCCTTCTCCTCATCAACACCTGTCCTTGTCAACACCCACTGTCATCATCAGTCCACCACCAGGCAACTCAATGTTTTCATGAATGTGTAAAGTGTGCCTGCCACTTGTTAATTCAAATTGTGGTTCAACCCCCCCCCCCCCTGTCAATTTTTTGGAAGTATGAGAGAGTGTAAGAGTGTCCTCTTACACCAGCATCTGCATTATCACATGTTACTCTAGAAGTATATAGTCTATACTTCAAGTACTTGTATAGTATCTTAGTTTCCTCCCTCAAATATACTCAGTTTCTTATAGTTCTCAGTTCCCTTTAGTGTTGGAAGCTCTGGCTTCCTTCCACTTGAGGGAGTAAACTAAGATACTATACAAGTACTCGAAGTATAGACTATATACTACTAGAGTAACATGTGATAATGCAGATGCTGATGTAAGAGGACACTCTTACAGCTACAAACTTTTAAAAGTTTGAATGATCCAAAGGCTTGTATTACTTGTGCTACAAGGGTCACTGTGTCTCATGGCATGACTGTAAGGGCAAGACCCTGCAGCAATAAGAGGCAACTCATTCAGAGACAGGAGAAACTGGGGCATAGCCAGGTATTGCTAGTAGAAGAGGATAATCTTATGACACAACAGGCAGAGCAAAGTTTTCGCCAAGAGAAAATATAGAGAAAATGTGGGGGAAATTACACCTTTTTATGTGGCAAATAAGTAGGGAAAAACTGGTGAAAATGAGTTATTTTCTCCTTATTTTCTCTGCAATCTGCCTAAGGGAAAATATATCATTTGTGTGGTGAGCAAAAACAGGGAATCTGAAGTGAAAAAAACTTATTTCCTCTTAATTTCCCCCTGATTTTTGCCCAAGAAAAAAAAAGTTATATTTCCTGCAAGAGCAAATCAGAAATTACTGGAGAATATAAGTTATTTCTTGCAAATTTTGGCCTGGAAAATTCCATGTGGAAAAGTGTAATGCTCTCCTCATGTTTGCCAGATTTTTACTTGGAGAAAAAGAAACTCCTGCCTGTTTAGGTCAAGGGCACTACCACTAATGTTGACATAAGCAGGCAGGAGTTTCTTTTTCTCCTGGTGGAAATCTGGCAAACATGAGGAGAAAATTACACTTTTCCACATGGAATTTTCCATGCCAAAATTTGCAAGAAATAACTTATATTCTCCAGAGATTTCTCATTTGCTTTTGCAGGAAATATAACTCTTGTTCCCTAGGCAAAAATCATGGGGAAATCAAGAGGAAATAAGTTTTTTTCACTTCAGATTCCCTTTTTCTCTCTCCACACAAATGATATATTTTCCCTTAGGCAGATTGCAGAGAAAATGAAGAGAAAATAACCTATTTTCACCAGTTTTTATTTACTTGGTTGCTACATGGAGAAGTGTAATTTTCTCCACATTTTCTCTCTGGGAAAATTTTGCCCTGCCTGCTGTGTGATAATGAACTAAGAGACTACTTCTCTCAGTTCATTCAACATTACTAACAAAACAAAAAACTGTAAACAACAGGCTGCTTCTTCGTCAAAGTCAACCAACTTATGGAAAAACACCAATCATGCATCTCCATTCCTTCAAATGTTTTGCCCTTTCAACTTACCAGCACACTCTTTACAGTCGTTAGAAAATGGAACGATGATGGTGCAATTCATCGATCACATGTATTTTCCGAACCTCATTTTTTCTGCTTACAGTTCCAATGTTCAACAGCTGCAATTCTTTCAAACTTTCTGCTTTTCAATCACTTCCCACAATTGAAGATGAACTCGAGTCCAATTCCACCATAATGGTCATTTTCACCCTCAGTTCATATGCAAACACCATTCTCATGCACCATCAAGACTGCAACAACCTCAACTTGAACCTTTCGCTAAATATACAAAGTGTCATCTTACTTGCCAACACTGATCATACTACTGATGGTGTTGTTGCAGAAGAGGTAGAGCCTTTGGGTCTTGAAGTTGAACCAAGTTCAGGTAATACTTCTAGTATCACTGCCAGTGAGGAAGAAGATAATAGGGTTGTTCACGGTAGCCATTTTCAGGCCATTTTCAGCTCATTTTTGATTTCATTTTTAATCTCATTTTTCAAAAATGAACATCAGAATGAGATCTAAAAATGATGATTTTTGAAAAATTGAACCCTTCCCTCGCTTTTGCAAAAATGGTCATTTTGACTTTCATTTTGACTTTCCATTTTTGTTGTTCTTTCAAACCCTGCTCTGATGCCTACTAATCCTTTGCAGTCACCACCATCAATGATGACGGCCCCCCTACCTCACACCTCTACCACCACCACAACTCCATCACCACCTGCTGTCACTACTCCCATGCCCACTCCTACATCGACTAATGCCACCAACCACAGCAAACCAACCACAACCAGCCCAAACGATGACAGAGGTTGTTTGGGTCCTAGGTATTTTTTTTTTCAAATTCTTTTCTTTGCTCTTCAACTAACTAATGTTTCATTCGCTTTTTCTAGGTTTTATCAATGTTATTTACCATGAGACAGCACCAAGACGGCACACCCACACCCATGCCACTGCTCCGAGCACCTGCTCATGGGGTGAACTAGCAACTCACACAGCAAAGATGGGGAGGGCACAATGACAAAAAAGAAGGGGAGCCACAATCACAATGACAATGGGGACTAGGGGACAAAGACCAATGACAAGGACAACTACAACAGGACAACAAGGACAACCACAACAGGACAATGACAGGGATGGGGATGGACAATGACATGACATGACACAACACAACAAAAACAGCTGTGGCACATGACAAGGGAGATGATGAGGACGGGACAAGAATGGAAGGTGCAGGTGACGGATATGGTGCTGTATTATGAGGGGCACAAAAAGGGCCCAAGAGATGTCAATGATGTCTCTTGGGCCATAGGTAAGTTTTTTTTCCTTATTCACTTCATTTTTTTGTTACTAACAAAGCTTTTAGATATTAACTATTGACAATGACAACTGCCCTGGCACAAAACGGCTCCAGACAATGCCCCACCCACCCCCAGCCTCATGAGTAACTGCTCGTGGGGTGGAACACAGGTAGAATGACAACAATGATGGCCAACAGTGACCATGACGAGGGATACAGCACCCACCCCACACCTGTGAGCAACTGCTCATAGGGTGGATCACAGATGTAGCTCAGTGATGAGGAGGATGAGATGATACCACAGCACCCGCCTCCCACTGCTGCAAGGAACTGCTCACAGGGTGGTAAGGGGGACAAATGTGTGCAGTGATTCGACGAAGGGGGGCAGGTCAACAATGAACAGGGCAAGTCAATGACAACATGGGGACAATGCAATGACAACCCCAGGCGACAAATGAAAGGGGCCACAATGACAACAGCAACCAGCACCAGCACCTGTGGAACGATGATAACCAAGTGATGGGGATATGTAGACAGGGGACAACAGGGACAACATGCAGGATGCAGGTAATGAGGAGGGAAATGAAGCTGGCATAGATGACACAGATGAGGTGGGGCGAGTCAGGGTTGACAGGTGTTTTCCGTGGGTAGGTAGTCATTTTTCTTTCATAGTTATTTTTGTACATAAGTAGTATGAAGGAATATATTTATTCTCATATAATTCATGTTGTTCAAAGTTCAAGGACTCAAAAATATGCCAATAGTGAGTTTTGATAATGAACTTAGTACAATAATAAGGTTGTTCACAGTAGCCATTTTTGGGCCATTCTCGGCTCATTTTCGGCTTCATTTTTGGATCATTTTTGGTTGTTTGGCAGAAGAATGATCAGAATGGACCGAAAAATGAAGTCAAAAATGATGAGAAAAATGGCTACTGTGAACGCTCTGAATAATTTCACAAAGTCCTTTGATATGGAGTTTGAATGTGCCGAGGACTGCTGGAGGTAGGTATAATGCATCTTTGCTTCATTTTCAGGATGTTTGCGTTTCAGAGCATTCACAGTAGCCATTTTTCACATCATTTTTCACATCATTTTTTGGTCCATTCTGATCATTCTTCTGCCAAACACCCAAAAATGATCCAAAAATGAAGCCGAAAATGAGCCGAAAATGGCCCAAAAATGGCTACCGTGAACAACCCTAATGTTTAACTAAGATAGTGTCTCGACTAAGCTCACACCTGTACAAATATCTAGTATCCCATGTAACTTCATACTGTACCACAATGATCACTACTTTGAAAGTCGGGGACTGGTGCTCGCGCCACTACGATGTCATAGTGGGGGAGGGCAATGGACGTTGTAGTTGGCCTAGGATTTGCTGATGCACAGCCACATTTACTGACTCATACTATTGCCCTCACACCAAAACCTATGCCCATGCTTGCTGGCCATGAGCAACAAAGCTCTTGTAAATAAGTGCAATTAGAAGAGAATCTGATACACACTTCATGATGCATCATAAAACTCAGGACAAGGGGGTGTAGGAGTCCGACTGAAAAATCAGACCTGGGGTCAATTTTTTTTGTAAGGTGTTTTTGGCTGGACTAACTAACTTATGCCATAAAGGCACACTTCTACATATAGTAATATGACATCATCTACATGAACACTTTCCTGTTCGCGACACCTCGCAAGCCTCACCAATCCAGTTTCGAGGGTGTTGTGTTTCTGTCAGGCACCCAATAATGGATCAACCACTGACCCACAAAGGCATGAGTTCAGGTTTAACTTATTAACTATGTTGCTTGCTTCCGCATAGACTGCACTGTGTTTCCAGGGTCAATTTCCCATGTTGTGCAACTTGTGGAAATTGAGTCCTCGACCAGCGAGTTCGTCATTACTACTAGCAGCACCTGTGCAGAGTTGTTGTCAGCACATACATGAATGAGCGGCTCTGTTGGCTCATTCTGTTTATTCCAGGCAAATTCCAGGTGAGCTTCACAACCTACCTCATTCAAAGCAAAAACTCATGCTGTCATCCATCTCGAAATGCCTTGAATTCATGTTTTGCTATGTAGAGTTTTTTTTTTTTTTCCCCACGGACTAACTAACCGACCCCCGGTCCGGCATTCTAACTCCGGAAGCCCCTTAACTCAGGACTGTCTATGGGAGTTCAGGCTACGGTAGTACCATAGTGAGCCAGACTGAATGAATGATATCCACCAGATATACAGGGAACCCATTGTAGACAGGTGGTAAAATGTCCACCAAAAAGAAAATGCCAAAATGGCAGCTGAACTTTGAGCTCCCCTATTGTTTGCCTTATCAATGCAAATGGAATGAAAATTCACATATTCTCAAACATCAGAATACATTAGCTATGTGGCAATGTCAGTTAATCTATCTGTATCTATTATTTTGCTCGTGATTCGTAGAACGGAAAACCACAGACCAATTCAGACCAAACTGTGGATATCTTTTTCGGCTGCCTTAATTTCACAGAGTTGGTTGCACAGATCAAAGGATTATTCAAAACAGATTATAACCGGTTATGACTTGGGTCTGCTGGTGTGCGGTAAGCTAAGAACAAATGGAGGTAATCCTATAGAGCAGTGCCTAGCAGTGTTATCAATCTGAATCTGTCTCAGCAGTCCGCATCTTTACCCATTTGTCTAACTCTGCCAAAATCTCTTTCTGTATTTCTGGAGGTTGCCGTGCACTGCGCACCACTCAATGAGTACATTCATGCATAAGAAAAGGCAGCTCACAAATCGCGTGCAAATGTTGGCACATCACTTGGTCTGTTAATCATCCCAAGTTCAATGAGCGCCTGGTGCCGCGAAGCTAACCTAGAACAATGGGATGATAACTGGGTAATCACAGGCAATCAAGGATCACATACTGTTGTTCAGGAGTCAAGGCGGGTTTGTGGTGTCTCCGTTTGGGTGGCCATTGGGCAGGCGCCGAACCTTGGGCCGCTGACGAGGGCTTTGACATTCGTCGTCGCGTTTTCTGCGGATCATAAGTAGTTTACGTTAGGATCCGGAAACAACACAAACCAGAATCTTCTTGGTCCGTTCCTCTTCTATGCGGCTGGGCACGAGGATTTCGTCGTTGTGGTGGCTGTACAGGACGCCGATGGCATTCAGCGTCTTTTGAATCACATCTTGTTCTCGAGACTCGGCAGGTGGAGGGGCTATTATGCAACCAGCACTCAATCTCAGGAAAGCGGACTAAATGACATGCATATTTACCATCATCAAATAGTAAGGCCCCAAGGCCCCGTAAATTGCCCTGCTGAAAGAATTAACGTGACCTTTATTCACGGGCGCTGTATGGCAATGAACTGACATCTTCCTTGTTCTTCTGGCTCCTTGTGTCAGCTTCGGCAACCCGATCTTCCCCCAGACTTTTACGTTTCCTCGATTTAGAGCCGCCCATGTTCGCAAGTGCCCAGTCAAACTCCGCCAGGTTCGCTCTTTCAATCTGTCATTGCGGAAACATCACGATGACCTAAACCTCGAACATTATACATACCGCCATCTTTGTTGCAAGCTTGTCTTCGTGCAATTTGAAAATGTTCTCAATTCCAAAAAGTTCCCCTTTCTTTGCCGTGTCGCCTTGAATACCCTCGAAATACCTTGTTTACAACAAATCAGCAGCCGAAAGACTGCGTTTCCGACCCTTTACCTTGTCTGTATGCTGGCTTCATATGCAATTGCCATTTGCTGTTGCTTATAGATCTGACGAGCATATATCAGTTCCTCGACGGAGCCCGCGCCTAGCAGTCGATAGACTGCGACATCACGAGTCTGACCAAAGCGGAAGGCTCTGTAGTCAGGGTCAGAATCGGTGAGAAAGATGATTAGAAGATATACTACCGGTCCATAGCTTGCAGATCATGTGCAGGGTCTAAGATGATTCTCGATTAGTACCGTACTTGATGTAATCGCTCGAAGACATCTTACTCCAATTTGGATCTGATGAAAAAAGCAATTAGACTTCACTCTCAAAGGGGAAACAGAATCTGACCAAAAATGACTACTTTATTTGCACCTAAGAACAGATACATCAGCACTTCCATGTCCCCAATTGTGAGCTGGTGATAAGTACCCGTGAGGTTGAGTCCTGTACCACCGGCGAGAGTCGAGATAAGAAATATGAAAACTTGTGGGTCTGCGTGGAATTTGTCGATCATTGGCATACCTGCATACCACAAAGAAAGCCTAATGAAAAGAAAGATAGATGGAGCCCTTGTGACTTACGATCCGCCTGCTTAGTTCCACCATCCAATTTTAGAAACCCATAACCTAGACGAATAGAGGTTATGACCCCATAACCAGTTCTAGTCTTGGATGACACTGACCTCGTGTATTAAGATGGAATTCAAGCATTACAAGGAGTTTCACAGATTTCGTGAATATTAGGACTTTATTTGTAGGATCTTTCCGCCATTCCTTCAATAACAGTTCTAAAACCTAGCGCGGTTGACAGCGGCTCAGGGAAATAACATAACAAAAAAGGAAAACGGCTCTTACCGCCCATTTACCGCAAAACTGAGGCTGTATCATTGCGGTGCCGTATTTTGGGACATCGCCGTCTGGAAAGGCCATCGCTGCAAGTGCTCGATGTCTTGCGGTCTAGTATGATGATAAAAGATTCTAGTCGTAATGATATATATTAGCAGCGAACCTGATCGGCACTGTCGTCGGGTGCTGGATCAGGATATCAGTGTGAAAACGAAACAGGATATAGAGGATGATGGCGGACATGGCAGAATCAATCCAAGGTGGTTCGAGAGCTTAATCAGTATAGACATGTACTTGAAGACATCACCAGCGATGAAAGGGTGACAGCAAGTCTTACGACTGAGAAATAGGATCAGCAAGCAGGATTCATCAATATCACAGGATCATACATCCTCCCAGAGCCACATGAACAGAGACGGTCCTTGTGTATCAAATTTTGCACTGGTTCCATCTCAAGCAGGTGCTTATAGGCTGCTATCTGCTTCGGTGTCAATGGACAGAATACAACTTGGTCGGTTTTCTCTGGAAGCTACGTAAAGTGTAAGAATCAATCAAATTAATTAGAAAAACCACCATGCCTGATTGCGAATGATGTCCTTCGTCCTATCGAAGTACATACTTTAAAAAAATTCTAGAATTAGGTTTCAGTCTTACCTTCGAAGGAAGAATTGTGGGAGTAACTTATCCCTCAATACGAGTGCCACAACCTGTAAAAACAGTAGTAAGAAGAATGTAACCTGACCAAACGGGGAAAATTCACAAGAGCCTTTGCACGCGCCTCCTCTGTGGCACCAGCTGATTGCCCTTCTGTGAGTGGTTTTACAACAAATCCCTGCCATTGACGGGCTGTCCCGAGACGTCCTGGATTCGTCCAATCTAGAATAGTCCACATTTCCTTATAGGAATTCTGAATTGTAGTTCCAGTAAGTCCAAATCGTTGGTTGCATTCGAATCGATGGTATGCCAGACTAATTTTCGAAGAGACGTTCTTGACGCGATGAACCTCGTCCACGAAAATACATGTCCAAGGAAGGTTATCAAGGACATCGATGTCACTTCGAGCAAGATCGAATGTTGTGAGGACTGTTCATACGCGACACTCAACACCGTGCCACAGTACCATAAAATTGAAGTGAACAGACCAACGTCTAGCCTTCCCATCTTGAAATCATGGAGGACTGGTTCACGCTCCTTCGGGCTACCGGTGTATAGACCGACTTCGAAATAACCCCACTAGGTCGACAATCAGATATATCCACGCCGTTCAAACGGTGATACCCACTGTCTCAAATTCGCGTTGCCAATTATGGACAACAGTACTTGGTGCAACGATCAGACATGTTGGCCATTTAGAATTTGCTAGAGGTAATGCTCTCCTTTCTCTCCAAGCCTTGCGGTCTTGTAATCGCGATACATGATGTCGACGGCGGTGTTTGTCGGTAACCACACCATCTTTCTGCATGATAGCTGATAAGAAGGAGATGACTTGGATCGTTTTTCCTATATCGCGATGAGTTCGAGAGATTAAGGCAGTGTTACTCCCGCATACCCTGTATTTCAAAGAGGCTTCAGGTCGCAACAACACGCAAACTAACCATAGGCGACGTACTAGACCCATGTCATCACCAAGCAGACCTCCACGTCCTTCTGTAGACTGCCGCCAGAGGAACCTGACACCATCCCTCTGGTAATCACGGAGATAAGTATTAATCGCTGCAGGCACCATGATCTTCTTGTGTCGATCCAGAACCAAGGGACCAAGATGTGCCTGTCCTGGCGCCAGCGGGAACCCTGGACGGGGTTTAAGGCGCTCGAAGCACAGATAAGAAAAGTAACATGAATGGTAGAAAGATCCGAACAAGTACCGGATTCGCTGGCGTATCAATTTCTGAATCGGATTCTGTTTCAGATTCCGTTGAACTAGGACGACTGCACTCTCTTTGGGGCATAGCCGCTGCTGAAGGGGTTATGTGAGAATCCGGAAGGTATGTATAAATAACTCACTCAGTTTAGGCTTCAACTCTTCCTTCTCTGAATCGGATTCCGTTACGGAGTCTGCTTCGGCTGATTAAATTTGCATTGCTAAATTGATGGTTATCACAAAGCCTAGGAACTACTCAACGATTTTCGAGCCTTCGCCGCTTGTTAGGATGCCGCTTATTTGGTGATGATAGTGTTTGCTTGGGGAAATTCCCTTCCGCTTCTGAGTCGGTTTCTGTGATCGTTCACAGTTAACCGTGCATTACCACCCCAACTGGCAACGAGCGTGATTACCTGTGGCTGAATCATTGGCAGGTATTACTGTCGGTGTAAGTGAAGGAGAATTCTTCCTGGAGTCAGCGTTTCGAACGAAACCAACCATTGTCTTCAGGACAACAGGTGATTGTGGTTCTTGTTGCTCGTCTTCGTCTGACTGGCCATCTTCGTGTATGATTTTTGGGTCGTGATCGTCTTCGGATGCAGAATGAAGGTCAAGATCTCGAGCTATGACGAGTTATGAATAATCGGACATTGCTCAGGGAATGCCGTACCAAAGTACTCCAACAGTGGATTAGGCCCATCCGCTGGTGCAGAACGCGAACCTGCCCCAAGTGAGCCGATCGTGTGAATCGGTTATATTCCAAGCATACTTCGCGTAGATTTAGCAGAATAAATGTCTATATCAGCTGAAACGTTGCTTCGCTTGAGGCCTTTTCTCCAGGATGCTAAAGCAGTAGGTTTGTCCCTTTTGCGCTTCTTGGGCTCGGGAACATAAGTTCCTGGGGCGAAGTCGGAGTCGGAATCAACCTCTATGAACGCGAAGTTGAAGGACCTCGGTATGACAGTGATGGAGCTGGTGTTACCTAAACGCAGAAGTCAGTAGCCGCGGCAGCGAGAAAAACGAGTCACAGACGATTGGAGTACGTGGAAACCTTCTCAGGCTTAGGCATTATACAACATGCAAACGAGAGTACAACAAACTATAAGTCCAATACAAAGTTGAAGTCGAGTTGAAGTCGAGTCAATAGAGTGCACGTGACCACTCAGCCTGTTTCACATGGTCACCCCGATTGCCGATCCCGTAAGGGAGACTGAGATTTGCTATAGCAAAGTAGTAAAAAAACATGAGAGGTGAAGAAAATGCGTATGGAAACATGCTACGACGTGTAGAAGGGAAGAATCCAAAAAATGCTGCAGCACCAGGACCAACTAGGAGGACGCTAAGATCATTCCTCGGCACTTCTTCGTACCAAGCGTCGTACTTTCTTCTTGTAGGCTGTACAAATATGCGGTGAGAACGAGTAGTTATTGAGAGTCGAAGTCTGTTTCACCCTCAAGATCCGTTCGAACTTCCTTAGCTGCATCGACATTGGCTGGACTGTCAAGATTAGGTATGTCGGACGATAATAGGGAGATTACGCTGATAAGCTATGGTAATTGCACAAAGTCAGCATGCCGGACTCCTTGTAGAGTCACCTGTCTTACAATGGATTCCACTGTGTGCACTGGCAGCCATCGCTCTCCTGCATCTTCGTAGCCATACTGGTCATCTTCGGGTGGATGCTTTGAAGAGAAGGAGCTCAAGATGAAAACACAAAGTCTTGTATAGAATATGGCTCACCAGGATTGAGACGCAGACGACGCCGTCAGGGTAAACTGTATATGTGTTTGAAATATATTTGAGAACACTAACAAAAAACGCACTATTGGGGTGCCACATTGACGTTAGGAAGCGCATTTTTGGTGGCAACAGAGGGTATTCTGGAGGGAAGCTCAATCGAGCTTTGAAGAATCCTCCTTCACTACAAAGGATCAAACACCGTTGCACAGTGATTGCGCACCCAACGTACTACAATGTATCAGAAGGACTAGCCAGGGCATTGAGTGTTAACAGCTTCAATTAGATCATGTTACACGTACCCGATGATCAAGATTTCCCATTCATACAAGTTGTCATCGTCGACAAGTCCTTATATTTTGAGTGGATTAGGATCAGTCAGAAGATCATTGATACAGAGACATGTACCTGCAGAAAAACCTTCTACCGGATGCTTCGTTAGTTCGACGAGCTGCCGACGAAGAAGTAGCGAGTTGGATTGCGTTCCTGTTCCTGGTTTCGACATTGTGGCAGAGTAGATGTGTCGCGATGTTAGAGTCTGATGCTGAGGATGGTCTTGGAAGCGGTGAGAGTGTGCCGCCCCCTTATATACTATGATCATGATTTTCCACGTGACAGGCACCGCGTACTGGTAATGTCATTCAAAACTTTGAAAGTTCTACTATACTTGACCCTAAATGGTCGAAGCGTACAAATAAAGGCTTGCGTGACAAACGATTATGTTTAGAATCCGAAGTGCAAGTATATATGCCAACTTGCAGCCCTGAGCCGACACTGTCGGATCCATCGCCCACCAATATTCCGAAAATACCATGATACAGTCCCTAAACATTTGGCTTAGAGGAAGGGCATTGAAGCAGTGGTCCTCACCTGTTCTCTATGCCACATCAGTCGTGCTGGCGCACTGTACACCTGCGTTATAAGCAGAACACAAGTCCAAGTTATACTTTATTTTGATTGTGACCGAGGTTCAATGGAATATATTCATAATTTAAATCATATAAAGGCCTATTTTTTCTCTAAATCCCATGTCAGATTACAGTTCTTCCTCCCATGACACGCCAATGTCAGCTTCGGCGCGTCGATGACATTAGGTCATGTGATAAAGGCGTCTCAACCACGTGGCTAGATAAAGTTCAGATCACCAAGTTAAGTTGAAAGTTCATACTAATTACTGTTTCCTCCCGGACTCGGTTCCATACCCAGATCGGCAGTTCCGTTGTGATATTTTTGCCATGGATGAAGACGAGAATGAATGGGAGGCACTTAACAAGATGAGCTGGCGTGGGTTAGGGCTTACAGATCCTATTAAAAGCGTCGAAGTGTGTTCACCCCTGCTTCCTCGTTTGCTTTGCTATGTTTATGTTCACATAAAGGATAAATGGCTCCTTTTACCAGCTTTTTTGAAAGTAAAAGGTCTTGTAAAACAGCACATTGATTCTTTCAACTACTTTGTCGAGGTGGATATTAAGAACATCGTGAAGGCCAACAACAAAGTCACCTCCGACGTGGATCCTCGATTTTGGCTCAAGTATACGGATATCAACGTCGGTTTCCCCGATCGAAATGATATGGCCGCTATCGACAAGAGAGTGACACCGAACGAGTGCCGACTCCGCGATATAACATATGCCGCACCAATCATCGTTACCATCCAGTACACCCGAGGGAAGAGCATTGTTCAGAGAAATGTCAACATCGGACGTCTCCCTATTATGCTACGAAGCAACAAGTGTGTATTGACAGGCCGAACCGAACCTCAGCTGGCTCGGATGATTGAATGCCCTCTCGATCCTGGTGGGTACTTCGTGGTGAAGGGAACCGAGAAAGTCATCCTAGTTCAGGAACAGCTAAGCAAGAATCGTATCATTGTTGAGACCGACCACGTGAAGGGCATCGTCCAAGCGTCATGTACATCGTACGTCCCGCCAATCTATCCTTGACCTTAACTCTCTCATGTATTTGATATACTAGTTCCACTCATGGAGGCCTCAAATCTAAAACTTACGTTTTGACAAAGAAGGGAAAGATTTATCTCCGACACAACTGCACTCATGAAGACATCCCTATTGCAATTGCTCTTAAGGCTCTTGGGATTCAATCCGATAAGGAGATTCTTCTGCTCACTGCGGGAAATACAGAGGCTTATAAGAACGCATTTTCGGCCAGTCTAGAAGAGGCTGCCAAGCTGGGCATTTTCACTCGACACCAAGCATTAGAATACATTGGCAAGCGGGTCAAGATCAATCGTCGTGTATTAGGTCCCCGACGTCCAGCATGGGAAGAGGCTCTGGAAGCGCTCGCAACCATTGTTCTTGCCCACGTTCCGGTAAACCGCCTTGATTTCCGTTCTAAAGCAATCTTTGTTGCCACAATGACACGCCGAGTGCTTATGGCACTAGATGATGAAAAGATGGTCGACGATCGCGATTACGTTGGAAACAAACGGCTGGAACTGTATAGACATCCATTATTTATCTCATATCATAGCGTTTAACGGTTCTCTAGTGCAGGTCAACTGCTTGCCCTGCTCTTTGAAGATCTTTTCAAGACCTACAATACCAATTTGAAATCAGCTATCGATAAGGTCCTCAAGAAGCCTTCACGAACAAGCGAATTCGATGCGTTCAACACCATGCAGTTCCAAGGCGACCACCTGACCGCTGGATTCGTGCGTGCCATTTCCACAGGGAATTGGTCCTTGAAACGGTTCAAGATGGAGCGTGCGGGAGTGACTCATGTCCTTAGTCGCCTCAGCTTTATCTCTGCGCTGGGCATGATGACTCGTATATCATCCCAATTCGAGAAGACGAGGAAAGTGAGTGGTCCGCGTGCCTTACAACCAAGTCAGTGGGGTGTACTTTGTCCAAGTGACACACCTGAAGGCGAAGCTTGTGGGTTGGTAAAAAATCTGGCGTTAATGACTCACATTACGACCGATGTTGAAGAAGAACCGATTACACGCCTCGCATTTATGTTAGGTGTAGAAGGTATGCAGCGTCCGGTATTCTGAAACAGATGACCAAGACCTCCCTATTCTTCTAGATATCAGCCTAGCCACAGGAACGGAAATATACGGAACCCATACCTTCGTGGTAAATGTAAATGGGACCATTATTGGCCTTACTCGATACCCTCTACGCTTCGTGGCACAATTTCGAAAACTTCGAAGGGCACGACGTATAAGCGAGTTCGTCAGCATTTACATACACAATCACCATCGTGCTGTTCATATTGCCAGCGACGGTGGTCGGATCTGCCGCCCGATGATCATAGTAGAAGGCGGAAGGCCGAGAGTTACCTCGGAGCATATCTCAGTGCGATAGAATTACCATGGAAACCGGGATTGCAATCACTAACTACTGGCAATTCTCAGCTTCTGAAGAAAGGCACAGTCACTTTCGACGATTTCCTTCGGAAAGGCCTCGTGGAGTATCTTGATGTCAACGAAGAGAATGACACATATATCGCGCTCTACGAATCTGATATCGTTCCTACCACCACCCATCTGGAGATTGAGCCGTTCACGTTGCTCGGCGCCGTAGCCGGCCTTATTCCCTACCCTCACCACAATCAGTCACCCCGAAATACTTACCAATGCGCCATGGGGAAACAAGCAATTGGTGCCATTGCCTATAATCAGCTCAACCGTATTGATACGCTTCTATATCTAATGGTATACCCCCAGCAACCCATGGTTAAAACGAAAACCATCGAACTTGTCGGATATGACCGCCTCCCGGCTGGACAAAATGCGACAGTTGCGGTCATGAGTTTTTCCGGGTACGATATTGAAGATGCGCTAATTCTGAACAAGGTGAGGGCTCTTGTAGACAACCGCGGGAGACTTAACCGAAGCCTATTTTAGGCAAGCCTCGATCGCGGATATGGAAGATGTCAAGTGCTACGAAAAAATGCTACTCTCATCCGAAAATATCCCAACGGCACGTGGGTTGACAAAACATCTAAGTGAATTTATGCCATTTTATTGATTTTGTTCTGAAAAGATTCGATCGTCTTGCCGATGCGCCTCTCGACGAAAATGGCCAGATCGCCAAAAAATACGACATCATTCAAATGGATGGTTTAGCCGGTGTCGGCGAACGAGTCGATCCTGGCGACATCTATATTAACAAGCAATCACCAACTAACGCCACGGACAATAGTTTCACCGGTCAAGCAGCGTCAGTTCCATACAAGAATACGCCTATGACTTACAAGTCACCTGTCGCCGGGAATATAGACAAAGTTATGATTAGTGACACCGAGAATGACCAGACGCTGATAAAGGTCCTGATCCGTCAAACACGGAGGCCAGAACTTGGTGACAAGTTTTCGTCGAGGCACGGACAAAAAGGTGTGTGTGGGCTTATTGTGAACCAAGAAGATATGCCCTTTAATGACCAAGGCATTAATCCTGGTAAATATCCCAAACAATTGCAAGTCTGGACTGCTTATTTACGTTTGTAGACACTATTATGAACCCCCATGGGTTTCCTTCCCGTATGACCGTGGGGAAGATGATAGAGCTGTTAGCCGGTAAGGTGTGTCTTTATCTTGTACGATGTAAGGCTTTCGTTCCTAGACAGTCCCAGGCGGGCGTCCTCAGCGGCAAACTCCAATATGGTACAGCGTTTGGCGGTTCGAAAGTAAGCGTAGATCTGATTCCTATAGTCCAAGTTCCCGACGTTTTTGTCAGGTAGAAGACATGAGCCGTATTTTAATTGAGCATGGGTTTAGTTATGCAGGGAAAGATATGCTGACTAGCGGAATCACGGGCGAGCCTTTGGAGGCGTATGTTTATTTCGGCCCCATTTACTATCAGGTACGGCATTTTAGCTGTGTCACATCTCCTTCCGCTAACGATATCGTTAGAAATTAAGTAAGGCTCCCATTCCCCCGACGCTGTGTGACCTTGATTGATTTTTCTGTTCAGAACACATGGTGATGGACAAAATGCACGCGCGGGCTAGGTAATTTTCCCATTGGAATGTCTGAAAGTACTTCTCAGACCTAATCTCTAGAGGGCCTCGTGCGACTTTGACGCGTCAGCCTACAGAAGGCAGATCTCGGGAAGGTGGCTTACGGTTAGGCGAGATGGAGAGAGATTGCTTGATTGGATATGGGGCGACTCAACTACTACTTGAGCGCCTCATGATCTCGTCCGACAAATTTGAGGTAAATGCATGCGAAGAATGTGGACTCATGGGTTATAATGGCTGGTGTACCTACTGCAAGAGTTCTAAGAAGATGGCACAGTTGACTATCCCGTATGCAGCCAAGTTGCTTTTCCAGGAGGTGCGTTTTAATGGCTTGCTTTGGGATATTGTAACTGAGTGGTCCGTAGCTGATGGCTATGAATGTTGTACCCCGTTTGGTCCTTGACGATGCCTGACCGGCCAGCTGCTGTTCGACGATAAAAATTGCAATTGTGGTATTCATCAGCGCTTTACATAAATATTACAGCGCTCGGTCTTTAGAAAGGCCCGAACAGGGCTTGGAATCAAACGTACAAGCACAGCGAGAGTAAAGGATGCTTGATATAATAATAATGCCATTGCTTGTAATACATGGATGGTCCGACTCATCGGAATCTTATCACGAGAGAATGCCGTTGGAGATAATTAGCGGCATTGGCATTTTAAGCTTCCCCAAGCTGGAAGGAAGGAAAGATTTTATGGAGGACGATTCCAACAACATAAATGTTTTTGTGACTGGTCATGTGATAACTTTTTATGTCAACTTGAAGTTACCGTCTCACTATACGATACTACAAGCTCGTATTCAATCTATCAGTCTAGCTCAAAGTACTTATCAACAACAGGATGGCTGCCAGAAGCTCCAACAGTGCTACAGCTCTGCGACGACTGATGACAGAGTACAAGCAACTGACATCAGGCGGTATGGATTGTATTAGTGACGCGAGATGCTGCTTAACAATTGCAATTACTTGGCAGGTTCACCCGATGGAATGTTTACGGCTGGTGTGTTCATGATTACCGCATGCTGTATTCAAAGGAACATTGTTTCAATTCGCCAGGGCCAATCTCCGAATCTGATTTCTTCACTTGGGAGGCGCTCATTTGTGGACCTAAAGATACACCGTTTGTAAGCCGTTGATTGACTATTGTAGCAACTGCCGACACCAGCATCCAGGAAGGCGGCGTGTTTGCAGCTAAGCTGACATTCGTTAGTATTGTTCGGTATTTTTGATGGGCCGCTCATTTTTACCTCATCCTGACAGCCCTCTGACTACCCACTATCCCCTTTCAAGATGAAGTTCGAGCCGCCATTGTTTCATCCGAATGGTGAGACAGCACACCAGTCCTTGACTCAGTGCTGACAGCAAATCTAGTATATGCCGATGGGAATGTGTGCATCTCGATACTGCACACGCCTGGTGACGACCCAACCATGTATGAACAGGCATCCGAGCGGTGGAGTCCAGTCCAAAGTGTTGAAAAGGTCATCCTCAGCGTGATATCAATGTTGGCAGGTAAGTTAAATGAATTTACATGCCATGACTATATGACCGATCTGCCGGGACATAAACGAAGAACCGAACCTGGAAAGTGGTGCAAACATTGACTGCTGCAAATTATACCGCGATAATCGAGCGGAATACGAGAGGATTGTGCGGGAGTCTATAAAGGAGCAATTAGGTCTTTAGGTTGCCGGATAAACTAAGTTGTACTATATAGTGCTAAGCGATGTAGAATAATCTGCTATCTTTACAACCGTAGTTACGAGGAGAATAACGTAAGGACTAGTATGGTCGTGTGTATAAATTGTTATGTTGGGCGTAACTTGAAAATTCTTCCGGCAACTGGCCTTCCAAGAATATGGCGCTGAATGTATTCGTTTTGAAACATACCATGAGGATCGTATTGTTGTAACACGCGGATAAAATCGTCAAATCGAGGATATAACGTCCGTAAGTCGTCTGGCTGTAGCCGATGTGCCTTAGCCCAATGTGGGCGACCTTGATACCGAGACATGATTCGTTCGCACCCCTCGAAGTACCTGCGATAAGGTACACTGAACCCGTATGGCCTTGGATAAGAGTTAAATTGGCGAGCATAGGTGACAAATGACAGCACGGACTTGTATTGGACGATGCCGAGCCAACATGTCTGCCGACCGTTGCTGGGACTCAACCAGATGTCATCCGGGGCGGTGAAACGGATCTCCAAAGGTGCATGAGGTCTAATTCCCTTTGGGTCTGTGTTTTCTTGTTCCAACCATGCTCGAATATCCCGAAGGCAAGCTCTTGAATTCCGATACGGAACTGCCCATTCCGTTGTATATTGAAGATACTGATGGGGAATGAGTTAGATGCAACGCAGTATCGTCCGGCACGTACTTCACAGTCGATGTTGAATATCGAAGGGCTATCATTGACACCAAGCGTCCGAGCGCTAACAAGCCAGCAAGTATATCGTGCAACCCATTCATTAAGAACTAAAAAATATCTTGCAGCAAACAAAAGGAGTTGTGTGACATGATACACGAAAAATCTGTGAAACCACCGAGTCCTGACAGGAAGTTTAGGCTGGGATAGGGCGAGATCAGTGCCTACATGGCGTGGTTTTGACCAAGGGCAACCTACGTCTTGCGTGCGATCGAAATAACTACAACGCACGATATTTGTCACAGGAAACCACCAGAAACGCACGTGCTGGGCTGAATGAACAAGCTCATCAAAATTTTGAATCACTTCTTCGAACGGTAATGATTCTTGAAGTTCTTCGAGTCGAAATATGGGCTCGATCTCTAGCTGGATGCTTAAAATCAGGCCCGTGGCTCCGAGTCCGCAAAGAGAGGCGTAAAATAAATCGGGTTGTTCGTGTCGACTACATGAAATGCGCCGGCCATCTGCTAAGAGCATGTTCAATGCCATCACGTGGGTGGATATTACTCCGTACGCAATGCCTGTGCCATGGGTCGCAGTGGTGATAACCCCTGCCAGAGTCTGGTCGGATATCGACCCGATATTCATCATGGCCAGATTCCTCTTAGCAAGCTCCGCGTGGAGGTCGTGAAGTGTGATACCAGCTTGAACAATAACGTATCGCTTTTCGGCGTTGACCTATAAGTAACGTTATCGCTCAGGTCAAAAGTCGATCTCATTAAATAAAACCAAATACGGAAAGGTTAAATACGTACCTCAAGCAACCTACTTAATTTGCCGGTTCGCAACATGAATTCATTGGTACAGGCAAGGTCGCTTGGGCTATGACCAACGCCAACAGCCCTAACTACTTTACCTTCGCGTCGAGCGAGTTCGAGGACAAGCTCGCATTGGAAATCATTTTCTGGCTCAAAGACAGCGAGAGGTGTAGCATGATAAGTGCGCGCCCAGTTGGCGAATTTGGCCTTCGGGGAAGTCGCAGAGACAGTAATGGGTCCAAGCAGACGATAGAGGTTCTGCAGGGATAGCTCGCTGAGGAGCATGTTCAGCTGAGATACAGCAAAGCGTGATAGCACTTCACCTTTAAACTTTTTTTACGCTTTATAAGTTGCTGGTGATGTAGATGACGTTCCCCGATCGATCACTATTACGCATCGGAGTTAGCCAGAGTTAGACAATCTCGGCATACGCCGGATATCTGGATCCACAAGGCACAGGTTTGTTAATTGAAATTGAAAGCCGAACAGAGCCTTCGGGAACCCGCCGACTTGGTTCTCCGCGAGGTTGTACTTGAACAATTTGCCGTTATTATTTTGGCTGTAGTATCCGGTACAAGTCCCTCGATAGGTATACTGAACCCGACTGTAACTTGCGACGATAATTATGTTTAGATCAATTGAATCCGTGCCTTGCTCATGAACCACTATCTACATTACAATCCATATATCATATTATCGTATCATCCTAACCAATAAAATCGAAGGTCACCCTACGTCCACAAATTAGTGGCGGTTGAGACAAAGGAAGAGGGGACCATAGCGAACCTTCCCCATTCTTGGTTATTGTATAACAAAATTCCACGAACTTCGGCACTATCCAACTCTAGCCCGAGCTCAAATTCTGGCAAAACGTTGGTCAGATTTCAAGAAACGCTCTGCTTTCTCACCGGTATAAAACCCGCCGGGCTGTGGGGCCTTAGTATTTTGCTGAAATGTGGGAAGTGAAGACAAGTCTACAGTCCATTTGCATAGCTCGGCGGTTTCCCCTTCATCTGTATACCGCATTATCTTATCCGAATCGCTCGTGTACAACACAGCAATGAATGACGAATCTACAAGTGGGGGGTAACATCATGTTCGTCCATCGTAATTATCATGTGATTACCTTGTGTTGACTGAGAAAATTTGCTACGAGAGATCAATCAATACTGCGATCTCAAGAAAAAAACAGCAACTCAAAAAAAGAACGACTTGCCAGAATTTCGTACCGAGCCGTTGCCTTGCATTTGTAATTAGGGTACGACACCACCTGAAACGTAGCTAAAACATACCCCTTTCTGAGAATCGCTCCCTTGGATACCAGGTACTGTAATCTATGCAAGATCGAGCCGCCGGCACGTTAGATCAAATATTAGAAGCACAAGAATCAGGGTCGCGTACCTATTTTCACATATTGGAGCTCCCGCGTCATTGGTTCTGATATACGCGGGTCTTTTCATCCAATCTTCTGGTTCTGCGGGGAGCTTGACCTGTAGAATATTACAGTACACGAAATTGAGAGAAATTGACTAAACATACCTTCATAATATACGACCGGGGGGCAATCACACTAGACACAAGGGTCCTTCTCGCTAAACCGTATTGTGCGGCGCCACGGAGCGTCGCCGTATCAGCATCCGCAGGCCTGGCGATGATTCTGATTCGCGAAGAAAATTGCTCCTAAGGGTGGGTGATCAGCGCGGATTTTTCTGGAAAGATCAACTGCTACCTCCACCCGTTGCTTCAAATATTCGCTTCCTGCAAATCCTCCCACCAGGAGCAACGCATGAATGTTTTGGTCGACCTTTCGTATTTGATCCTCGATGAGTTGTAATACCTACGAGGGCGGAACAAGTGAGAGAGAGGCGAACTGGACTGGAAACCGTACCACGTACCTCGGCAATGACAGGATCAAAAACTTCTCTGCGCAATAGATTACCTGGTATAGAGAGTTGGCCATCAACGAGCCCCACCGAAGGGTCGTTTGGATCCTCGACGTTGAAGCATGTGAAATGGAACATGTTGTCTATCCCAGATGATCGTAGGATAAGGACGGGAGCCATTGGCTAAGCACGTACCGTCATCAGTCACACCAGCGTAATTAAGTTTATCGGTCTCGCTGAAAGAATGCACTTGAAGAAACAATTAATTCGGTCTCTAAAGGCGATCCACGGTTCTTACTGAAGTAGGCCAGAGATGCAGCGTCGAGGTGTGCAGGGTGGGCTGCCAAAAGGGTCTACATACATGTTATAGTCAGCAGGGTCGACTATTTACCCAATCAGTCGGATCATACCTTCACAAGTTCCCGAAAACGGAGGTCAAGGAATAAACTACCGCAATTAGCACCCGATCTCGCGCACATCTCAGCAATCTCGAGGTTTGCCAGCTGTCCGATGATCTACATATATCCAAAATTAGCGATGTAAATTAATCGAGTCAAAACTCTAGGGTTCAAATGGGTGACGACACTAACCTTGTACACAGCCTGCAAGGCCAATTAATACTGCACAATGTTGCGTTGGAATGAGAATACTGACCAGGTCTACTGTTCCTCCACCTGCATCGACAACAACGAAATTTTGAGATGGCTTGAGCTGATGGACGTGTGGCAGGTGAGCGCAATGGACCGCCGCAGCTTCGGGTTCTGTGATTATCCTGAGACGATCTCTCCAATGAATGTCACCAGCCTTGGCACTCTGAACAAGCCCGGCAGCTATGGCAGCTGCACGCATGATATCGCACCCTCTCGCATCCCATGCGGCAGGAACCGTCAACCAGACATCGGCCGAGTCTACCAAGTATCAACATCCGATGTACTACTACCAAAACATAAACTTACTTAGGTCGGCAACGGCACCTATTTCCCGTGTGATCTGCTCTCTGGCGTATTCCCACAAGCAACTAAGAAATTCGATGATCAGGTCAATAGCCTTTTTGCCGGGCTATTGCGTGCTCAACGTCAGTGAAAATTTTTCATCAGAAAAATATCAATACGGACCGGTAGTTGAGGAAGACGAGGGTCTACAGAAGACTCATCGCGAAGTGCACGTGGTTCCAAAAACAATTTGAACCATTCGCAGCGAGTGGTTCCGGGCATGGGACTCGCATTTTTAGCTTCCAAACCCCAGGCTAAGATTCTTCCATGTTCGTCGTACAGAAGACATGTCGGAATCTGTTATGTGTCAGCATGCAATTACGGCAAATGCGTATGGACCTGACATGCCTTCCTGAAAGTCTCGAAGGAACCCGGC
Organism: Tricholoma flavovirens; assembly: GCA_003313805.1. NCBI lineage: Eukaryota > Fungi > Basidiomycota > Agaricomycetes > Agaricales > Tricholomataceae > Tricholoma > Tricholoma flavovirens. The sequence continues at coordinate 24,036 of QLOK01008704.1, forward strand.
CAGTTGAGAATTTGTTGGACCCGACCACCAGCAATTCGAGAAGAGCCGTAAGCCTTAATCACGCTCGGTCAGTGGCCAAAACGCCCGTTATGCCTGTATAGAACGACTCACAACGCCAGAGAATGTTGTACCTTGATTTGTCCAGGTCAGAGCTCGCCAGAAGGACAGATAAAAAGGACTCACCGAAATCAATTGAAATGGACATCTTCCCCTCATCAGGTGGTGGGGACAAAGTCCTTGGAAGCGGGGGAGAAGCCATTCGCTGACCCAAGGACAGATGAGTCTGTGAAGGTCCATAAATTGACTGATGGGCTGAGCTCGGGCGTAACAAAGGCTCAATAGAGAAACTGTTAGAGCCACTGAATGTCGACTGGGCGGGCGGTGATGGAAGAGGTGGGTAAGGAGTCACCCCCCAGGACGGAAGTTGTGGAGTTCCCGATTGCAATTGAGAATGTATTGGTGGTGGGGATGGAATGGTTGGTTGCTGAAAGAGGAATTTCTCTAGACCCGGCTGGGGACTAGGTTGTTGATTTGTGATCATATTTTGAGGGTGAGCAGGACGGTTCGCTCCAGCGTTCTCAGCAATGGTAGGCTCGCCGCAACAACCCATGGTGTCAGTTTGGAGTATAGAGAACAGCCTCTAACAGGGTTTAAACATTGCTGGCAATGAGTGCCTTTGTGGCTGTGTGTATCATACATGCACATTGTACTATCAATTGGCAAAGTTGGACACGAATTTTCAAATTCTTGTAAATTACTGGCCGAGGGGCACAGGAGAAAATGGCTGTCAACACCGTAACGGAGCCATCATGATCAAGTCAGATGGATTGACCCGTGGAAACATCAAAACGTCCAGGAATCAATTGCAAAAAGTGTTCCTTCAAGAAACCACGGTATCCGCCGTGGAAGATAAGCGTCATTTCAGTCTGCATAGTCTGCTATCACCCATCGCTAGCGTGTGAGTGATACGCACGACATGTCATGTATTCGAAGGGAACGGAGACAACCACGGTCATGCTGCCATTCAGCACATGTACATGTACAACACACTTAAGTATAACTATATGAGCACCACAATCCTGCAAGGCAACAAACCTTTCAATTAAAATTCCGACTATTCGCGAATTCTCCAAGTCGCAAATCCTTTCGAATTACTAGTAGGAGATTCATCGTTATCCGGGTTTTGTATAGTGATATCCATAAGGCAACGAGTGGTCGCTAATTGAATTACTGATTCGGCGGTACCAAGGTAATATTATATTTTGTCACAACAATTGTTTTGGATCGAGAGATACCTACAGTCGCCAGGCGTTCAGGTTCTAGTTCTAGGTAAGTTGAAGAGATCTCCCTGGGACAAGACCACAAGATAGTGAAGCCAAAACTAGGAGCTGAATTTTGACAGGTCGGAGTTTAGATGTTGTTGTAACTCAGTTTTGCCCACGAACTTGAATTCGTTCGATAACATTAACTACTACGTGGTTTGAGAAAGATCATTGGGATGGCGTCTTCGAAGGCTACTGCAGTGCTGGCACAGAAACTCAGTGGTATTGCCGAAACTTGGGTCAAAGATCCATTCCGACCCAACCTTCAACTCCAGACCTTGTTGCAATCTTTGGCTACACACCCGAAATTATCACATCGAGTAGTGCAAGCTGCACGTGCGCTGAGGGACAGTGACATGTATAAAGAGGTGTGCTTCTCCCGCGAACCTATAAGGTTAACCAGTGATTCGGATGTTTATTACCTTTTGCAGTATCCGTTATCCGAAAAAACACTGCGGCCAGCTTCCATGCCAGCCCACTATGATCGCCTTGTGGATGGAGTCGAGAAAAGTGCCAAGGGAATTGGCAGGCCCTGGTGGAAAATCTTTTTTGGGATATGGTAGTCTATTATATGCCAATCCGAATGATTTATGTAATGGGAAAGCCGAGACACCGGACGTGGAACAATACCCCCGTCGCGGTCAGGTGGTATGTTACATTACCATGTCGCCTCCCCAAACTACCCTCTCTGGAAGCTGGGATTCCAGAATTGTCATAATCTCAAGTTTTGGGTCAAGATTCCTCGAAGGAGACGCATATCCTATTGTGGTCACGGCGACGAAAACCCAATCGAGCACAATCAACAAATCATTGCTGCAAAATACTATACGTACTCGGCAGCCATGCAGTAACTGACCCCGATAGGCATGTGGGTGGTAACAAAGGTCTCCTTTAAGGATCTACGATACGCACCACGGATGATTGAAAACTGAGTCAGAGGCGTTGGTCTTCATCATTCCTCCAAGATCTCGTCTTGGCCTTCTCGAGCCTGTTGCGGTTCAGTGGTTAGAAGTTCCCCATTTGGTATTGTGGAAACACAGTGGTGTCACAGGCACGAACCTTTTCCACAAGTTTCCGACGCTTTTCCCTAGTCTTCCGAAGCACCTTGACATACTTACCGAGCGGCGAATCTTCTATTGTTGACTTTAAATCTGTCTCCCACTGCTGGACATCACAAAGTTGTCCAGGAGCGAAAGATATGTCTTTCCTCTTCCCTTCAACCCATCGCCCGCTCTCCTCTATCCGTTCCAGAAGTACTTTGACAAGATCATAGTCTTTCCTGGAACCGATGCCTGCTCTAGACCCGGACCGTGCGGTTTTCAGGCTTTTGCGCAGAACTGTAATGATCGGAACAATGATTTCAGGGAACGCAATGCTTCCTTGAACAGCAGGACTTGAGAGCCATTCTCCTAAAATATAGACCGTCTCCTCTAGAATGCCTTCGGAATACACACGGCTCTTGATGTATGGTTGAGGTGCGCGGATCTGGGTTTCAAGATCCAGCGGTCGAAGAGTAGAAGGTTTGGGCCGGGAGGACGGGGTGAGAGTTGAGGTAAGGATGGGAACGAGGTACGGTGCGATAGGGACATAGGTTCCACTGTGTTTGGTCAGATGAAGAAGAGAGCGTATGACATGCATGTGGAAAGGATAAGAACGGCTTGTGGAGAGGAGCCTAACACTTGTCTGTCAGATGTATAGACGCCGCTGCCAAAGTTGATATCTTACTGGATTGCTCCGAGGCCAATTTGGACCAGTGGGTAAATCAGCGGTTTGAGATCACTCTCTTGACCGCCGTTCGCCGCCTGCACCCGAGAATCACACGCTCGTGCAAGGACGATAGCCCAAAAGTCGACGCAATGGACAAACTGCCAATTGTAGACCAATTTGTATGCCTCCTGATAGATAAGAAATTGCCGTGAATGTCAAACTAAATTATAAAAGCCACAGGACGAACCTTGGTTTTGACTTTCATGCTATTCCGTAAGTGGATTGCTAGTTGACGGATGTAACCAAAAGCATGCTGGTATGCCGCGGCATGATCCATACAAAAAACCTCCGATGCCGAGTTCTTCATCAGGTTGATGGACGGGAGCGTGTGCGCGCTTGTCGATTTAGACGAGCGGATCAGTGTCAGATATGTGCCCTGTCATCGTGGATTGATGTTAGGAAGGGTATATGGGAGATTGATGATCCGGTTAGGTACAAACGCCCACCTTTAAGATATGGTCCATAATAGACGCGTCATTTGCAGTTGCGAGTTTTCTGATTGATAAAAAGGCTGTGATACGGATGTTGTCCTGAGAACTAGACCAGAGTTCTAGACATTTCTTGAAAGGGAGTGAGTAATGTGATAGGGAAAAGATACAAACATACTTTGAGATACAGTTTTACAGCCTTTCGGCTCGTTACAACATATGGCAAGAGTTTTGCACTTTCAGTAAGAGCAAGCTGTAACAAGTCGTTATTCGTGAGCTGTGAAAGGATGTGTATGATATTGTGAAAATATGACAGGATAAGCTTGTGTAGTATTTTGAATTTCTGAGTTTGAGCAGGCGGTTTGCTGTTGTGCAATGATTAGACAAAAGTGTTCCAAAACAAATTTACAAGACAAACACACAATTTCCCATTACTCAGTATCCTGTAGGGTGCATGATGTTCAAGGACAACTGGGGTGTATCTAAGCGTCGTGGTCACAAGTTTGTTGTACACTAAAAATGAATTGAGTCCACAACGAAGGCCACAAACAGAAGGAGGTACCTGAAGCGTTATCAATGCTCCACGCAAGAACCTGATCATCCTCGTTCATATGTGCTGCCGCTCTGAAAGCTATTAAAAGACCTCGAAGAGCCCGTAGAGAGCGTTGCTAGGATAGGGTCAGGAAACTGACACAAGCAGATTACTTTAACACGCACCTCCAGGAGGTTTTTCTGCCACGTTCGCAAACGTTTCTGTGTCAAAATAGGTATCTTATCTGCCATCTCCACATCCTGGTCTGTGCCACCATCATCTTCATCAGACTGTGGTTCTGCGGCATGAGGGTGAAAGTTAAGAAGTTCCTGATCATTTTCTTGTAAATATTTGTAGAACTCTGGATCTTTCTCCGCAAGTCTCGACAGCTCCATCATATGTGTTTCGCCCTCTTCTAAGGGAAAAAAAAATCGTATTTTGGTGTATGGGATCAAACTTTTTGAACGCACCTTCCACGTCATCCACGGATGCAAATGAGGCGTCGTCACTGAGTTCCTCTACGTCATCCGATTCCTGCCCAGTCATGTCCTAAATCACGGTAAAACTCATCGCGAACAAGATGCAAAATTTCAGGACCAACTTGATCAAGATCATTCTCGCCTTCACTGCTATTTCCATCCATAAACTGACCATCTAATAAGTCGTCAACAGTCACAGACTTCTTGCTTCACTAGACATCAGTATGATGCTCATGCCTACATAACGAACAAACCTTTGAATGGGATTAGGTTCTTCTTCATCCTCGCTTTCTTCGACATTGACAGGCGGCGCTCTCTGCTTGCCTTCTTTCGCGCCTCTTCTCCCTTGCGACCTTTTCAAGACTTGGCGATGCTTGTGTCGCGCCTGGATCACCTTCTTGAGTTGGCCGCTGGAGACAAACTTTTTGGTGGCCTTGGTAGTTTTCTTTCCCATCTTGTAGTTGAGTTGTCGTCAAAATACTTAGCCGAGATATGAAAAATAGTTTGATTATGTAATAAGCGCTAACGGAACCCCTCGAATGTCCCGGGTCCAGCACCCCATTGACCTAGTCCCATTCCCCCGTTCATGTTTATTGCCATTCCGTTCATATTCATGTCGTTCCCCATACCGCCAACCCCAGACGCCATCATTGCATCCCCATCCCAGCCACCCTCCATCCCGAACTGTCCCTGATCTGCCCATCCCATCCCAACCCCAGCCATCCCAGCGTTGAACATACCCGCCCCCGCCCCAAAGCCGCCACCTCCAGCAGTTACGCCCATCATCGGCATTCCCATTCGTCCAACATTGCTTATTGACGCGGTGTTCATGCCGCCCATGCCTCCAACACCCATGTTGCCCATGGCAGGGACGTTCATATTTCCCATTCCGCCCATCATAGGGTTCCACGCACCGAGCATATCATCGACCCCTGTCCCCATCCCCATGCCCATTGGATTCATTCCCATCCCCATTATAGGCTGCACGATCATTGAGTTTTGTCCCATGGTGTGCATTCCCTGTGGCACACCAACGAAGCCCGTTCGATTCCCAGAGACGAACCGGGGGTTGATCACACCTGAAATAGGCATCGACCCTGTGGGGTTTGACTGGTTAGGTCTGAATGGGGATTTTGGTCGAAGGGCGTCAATCTCAGACGTCATGGGGACTACGGCTTTGCCCCCATTTGAAAGTTCCTTAACTCCTTCTTCCCAGCTCTCCCGATCCCACTTCGTCGCTCGCCCACCCTCCTCACCCTCCACATTGACAGTTCCCTGAGAATCATTGAGGGATACTAGGCGTTCATCCTGTCCCTGTCCCATAACTGTTACCCATCCCCGACGGAGAGATGACGGGCGACCAAATATTTCGAGTCGACGTAGTCCAAGACAAAAATTTTCTATCAGCGTATACATTTCAGGGGGTTTGCGAGTTGGGTCTGTAGGATCACCCTCCCAGAATATAACGTCTGTGTCTGTTGCGAGTCGGTCAGAAAGTGACCAATAGGCACATATGAGAAGTGACAAACCGACGTTACAATGTACGAACCAGCTGTCAGTTGAACGACGAACTGTACCCCGAATGCCTATCAGGCAGTGTTGCTTCGTCCGTGTGAGAAGTGATGTTGTCGGAGGGTCAGTCTGAAATTTCGCTTAGTTAGCATACCATCTAAGGTTCGCGTACCATACTGCATACCCCGGGACCTTGATTGATTGTCCTGTTTGTCTTCACCCACACGACATCCTCACACCGTCTGTAACCCCACTTCGCCAGAATCTCCCGTCCCCTCTCTAATCCTTCACCGGCACCACTCCCGACCCACATGAAGACAAAACTAGGGTCTCCAGCAAAAGTAGGAATCGGTAACTCCTGAAGGTGGTCCCATGTGAAGGAAGATGAGAAGGGTGGGTCGAGAAGGATGACGTCAAATTTACTTGGCTGTAGTAGCAACAGCTCGGGGTATAAGATGTATGATGGCGGGAGGGAGTGACTCGCAACTGAAGCTTTCTTCAGGCTAAGGAGGCGCTGTTGCTTCGGGTATCTAGAAAAAAGATAGAAAGGAGATAGATGAGAAAAATCACGTAGTCACGGAAAGAAACGCACTCTTCAAAACGACGCTCAGGTTCCGCACCTAAGACCCAGTTCTGCGGCCACTCCCCTGAGTCTACATATCGCTGTGAATAATCGTTCCGGATGGTCTCTTCTTCCGGAACGTAGTTCGCATATCGAGCAACGCGTGCACGCTTCGCAGGCGTCAAGTCAGTCCGCAACGATTGTTGCAATTTCGGTATCGGTGACAGTGGAGGCGAGCGGTTTGTAGGAGGTGATGGTGGGGGGGTCGGAATCAAGGGTAGCTTGAGCAGTTCATGAGGCGGCGAGTGGAGTAGATGAAGCTGCCGCCGATGGTATTGTTGTGAAGCACGAACATTGGTTATGAGCGCAGAGTGAGCAGCAAGTAGTTCATTGGCGGAACCAATAACTTGCATTGTCGAGGTCAAGGTAGTCGTCATAATGTCCTCAAGCGCTCAAGTTCGACTGTCGTGGAAGGGTTAACGTTGTCCAGAAAGATGCGCCAATATTCGGTCCAACTCTATTTCATAACGTAGACAGCCCAAAAGATACGTTGACAACGGACAGAACGTCGGCCAGCCATGCCAGTGCCAGTTCAAGCGGGTATGTACGCTTGTTATGATTAGATGCCTTTGGCCTTGTTTCGAGTCAACTCCGATCGGAGTCGTCGGACTTGGACTCATTCTAGAGTCAAGTTCAAATTCTGGAACGTCTGAGAGTTTGCAGGGCCGATCTAAATCTCAATAACTGCAAGTCCGAACCGGTTGATACAAAGTACCGCGCGTACTGTTTTCTTCTGCCTTCTCTGCTTCATCCAGGTCTAGCGGCTGCGTGCTTCTCAAAATTCACTGGCAGGGAAGACCATTCAATGCAACTCCGAGAGAAACCATTCGATAACCCGGTCCATTCCGTCGAGGTGGTTCATACCCGATGTGGTTTCGAGTTCCCTGGCCATGCGTTGCGTTGCACCTTTGTTATACAGTGTAATTCCAAGCTTGACGGGATATTAGTAAAGACACACCCGGCGAGATTTCCGAGGTCGGATTGTGTATAGGATCTACCCGAACTCGATGAACAGCTCAAGGTTCTTGTTTGGGATTTTTTGGCAATGTTTTATCTAAAAGCGTAATCAAGGCTACATTCATCATGATATTCAAATTGCCCTCAGGCGAGCTGCCGATCCTACAACCGAGCCCCATATCTCAGAATGTTGGTCGCCTTATTGTTACCAAAGAAAAAATGCTACAAGGTGCATTAGCACCAAGATCCCACTTGTTGTCGTGAAAATTTTGACTAACCTGACCTAGTATGGAAGGCAGAGCGATGTCTATTTCGCGCTCAATGGTGTTGTCATACCGCGTTTGCCCGTGTGCAAGCCGCAAGGAATATCGCCGAGGACGTCAGAGAATATTCCAATGTCAAGCATCATGAGTACGTACTATGCTCCTCTTAGCGAATGACTTTTTTACTATCGCACGCCATGCGTTTCCCCCCCCCCCCCAAGAACTCCGTCTGAATCAAGTCGTGGAATGTCTAACACGCGATCCGTTTTCAAGCTATCATAAGATCGCGGCCACCCCTCAGCCGTAAACACCTGAGTTGCATCTTATGAACGAGAAAGGAAGGATCTGCCTGGCCAGTGTAGCGTCTAAAAACTACGAGGGCCATAGTCAATACAAATATGATCGAAAATCGCGTTGAACAACGCTTTGTCGTGAGAATTTTATTATTCATTGCTCAGACACGTCGACACGCGCTGGTGGCTCAAACTCTTCTTCGACGCTTTGAGATATCGTAAAACCTTTTTTTTTTTTTTTGATTTTCTGGATTTTCTGCTCTCAAGTGTCGGTTTCCCCCAGGCATTATAATCCATACGTGCTGCTCTGTTGGTCAAGAGTGTCACATCATGCCGCCAACTCGTGCTAGAGACATCCATGCGTTGGAAGATACCGTTGGACGCAGATCTTCCCGAAGAATCCATCTCGATGACCTTCAAACGAATGCATGTACTTCGCCGTCATCTCATGGAGGTCAAAATCACGATTATGATCTCGGCTCCGTTCTATCCCCCCATTCGCGACGATCAGGAAAAAGAGCTGTTATTTCCCCGCGTTTGAGCCAGAAGGTGGGGCGACAGTCAAAGACGCGCAACCCTAGAAGACAATCACTCCCGAAGGCCATTGCCTTAAAGGGTATCTTACTCCAACCCACGGTTGTCTTCAATACATTTTGGCGTTTTGCAGCCGAACGGAAAGCAGTGGATGATAGACGCCGTGCAGGGTTGCCCCAACCGTGAGTTGAATGATGTCCATCATTAAATTGTATCCCATGTTGAGAACCTGTTTCCCCTTTTTGTGCATTCCTGATGTAGATGGACGGATGACCCAATCCTCCAGAAGTTTCACTTTTGCAATACTTTCCGGGTCCTCGACAAAGTCTCACAGTACATCATCCGTGAAGTAATCGAGAAAGGCTCGCAAGAGCCCCGGGAGCTCGTGTTTCGAATCACGCTTTTCAACCTTTTCACGAAAATCGAGACATGGGAACTTCTAATTCGCGAGCTCGGCCCACTTACGTGGCCTCGTTACAATCGCAATAGCTATCAACGTGTTCTTAACCGCGCGAAAAAGGAAGGCATGACACTGTACACTGGTGCCTTCCAGAAGCCTGCTCCACATTTCAACTTTCGTGAAGCACACATGAACCATCTTTGTCTTTTGGAGATGTTGATGGAGAATGATCTTGCAGGAAGGTTGTTGAATGCCAAGTACATGGCTGAGGTATATGAATACCTTATCTCATTTCCCAGTATGGGAGCATTCTCGACATACCAACTCATGCTGAATCTCTCATATTCGGATGTGTTGAATTTCTCAAACATGGATTTTGTGGTTCCTGGGCCTGGTGCATCATCTGGACTTTCTAAGATGTTTGGCCATAGCTTGAAAGAAGCAAAAGGGATGGTTCCCAATATCGAGGAAGCCATCATCCGTTGGTTGGCAAAGCATCAGAATGTTCATCTCAAACGTCTAGGCCTGAAATTCTCAGGTTTAGGGCCTTGCAACCTCCCGATGAACCTGGCTGATATTGAGCATTTACTATGCGAGGTGGATAAATATTCCCGTATGGCCCACCCGAAGCTGAAAGGCAAACGGACTGAACTGCGTGGGGTATTCAACCCTTCTCCTGCCATCTTGCCTGCCGAACCAACAATACCCAAAGCCTGGTCTCATCCTGCTCGCAATACAGCGCGAATTAGGCCAGGGGGGCCTCCCGTGGTTGAGAAACGATATGAGGTTAGTCATATTGGGGCCCATAGAGATGGTCAGGATGGGATGGAATACAAGGTGTTCTGGTCTGGGTATGATGATTCTGAAGCAACTTGGGAACCTGAAGAGAACTTGAAGGCTGATACACCAATTGCTGTTGAAGAATACTGGGCTAAAAATGTTGATCTCTAATTGGAGTATTACAGTAGTCTCGTTCCAGACATTCTATTGCAGGCGCATCCGAGAGCGGAGTGCAAAAAAGAGAAGTGGGTGATAGGGATAGAATGTCTGGTGACATTCGTATGGACGGGTGTGGGTAACTGATCATGTGACCTGATGCATGCGTGCACATCCCGAAACCGGTATATATCATGTGGAATCAACAATAGTTATCCTCAAAGTAGAGCCGCGACTTTCGCGGGCCGTGGCTGGGGTCGCGGTTGGGCCCACCACGTAAGCGAGAATTGAAACCCCGATGAGTCACACGTCGCACTGCGTTCAAATGTCAACGACGGAAACGATGGATACCCACAAGGAGATCCTCCATTCGTTCCTGCTGTTTATGCTTGTGAACCAGGTCTTCACCCCATATGACAGCTTTGAAGAAGCATGCCATCAGCTCAATGTGGATGTGACCCTCCTCCTTGCTCTTTATGCAACATGCTATCTCAATGGCTGAGACCATTCCGTTCCCAAGTGTGGACAACTTCATCTCACGTGGGAGTATGCAAAGAACCCTGCTGATTATGCTTGTTTCTCCCAAATGCTCCATGTCTCTCCCCTTGTCTTCTGCATGATTTTATCTCTTATCGAGGATCACCCAGTGCTCACAGTGGTGGGGATGGGTGCTGAGTCGTCCATTGTTGGCATGGGGGTCCCTGTCATCATCATTCCTGGTCCTCATCATAGTTGTCATTGTGGTCATCATGGTCCCTTTGTGGTCCCACCGTCGTTGTCCTTCATTGTTGTCTTCATCTTCATCATTGGCATCCAGAGGTGGCAGGCTTGGGCTCCCTGGTCCTGGTCCTAGTCATTGTTGTGGTCTTCGTCGTCCCGTCATGATCATCATCATCATTTTCGTTGTTGTCTGGTGCCAATCTGGCAGGTGCTGGTGGCTGTTGTTATTGTTGTTGTTGTTGTTGTTATTGTTGTTGTTGTTGTTATTGTTGTTGTTGTTGTTATTGTTGTTGTTGTTGTTGTTGTCCTTGTTGCTGTCCTGATGTCTTGGCCCTCTCTCCATCTCTGTTGCTCCCTGTTTCCACCCCACAAGCAGTTGCTTGTGGCAGTGGTTGGGGGTGCTCATGCCCTTCATCATCATTGTCATGCCTGCTCTCACTCCCCCCAATTCCCATCCCAGTTGCTATCCACCCTGCGAGCAGAAGCTCGCAGTGGTGGGGGAGGTGTGCCATAAATGGTGTTATCTTGTTGTTATAGCACTATCACAACCTAAAAATGGAATGAAAATCATGAGTTAGTTAGAAAAAAACAAGAACAAAAGATATTAGAAAAATACCTAGAGCCCAAATGATGATAGACGTCATTTGGGCCCATTTCCTCCATGATGTGGCTGTTTTGCGTCACTTGCTCATCATCGTCACTCGTAACCTGTGCAACACTGTGACACCACAGTAATGGGTCACGGTAGTCAGTGGGTCAGCAATTCTCAATACCGTACCCATACCCACAGACCCCATGACCTGAACACCACAGTTTTCACCATACCTGTGTTATTCCCTAGCTAGGTGACACTGACCATGATATCAATGGCATTGCTCTCACATTCACACCATTGTTGCAAGATTGCAAAACTATTAACAGAGTTGTGGGCTGGCGACAAAAGCATTTGACACTCTCCATGCCCCTGGGATTATGATGAGCCAAAAATGGGCTTACCACACCATTTTTACTCTCTGAATGGATTCATACCACATTATTGGATGACATCCAATGCTTTCCTTGGTTTGGCTGTCACAACAATGTCAACCTAGCATTGAAGGTCTATGAGCAGTGACTTAGCAACCAATCTCACTTTGACAGTGGGACTGTGGGAACTATCTTGGTTATTAAAGACCCTGACACTGTTCACCCAAATAATCAAGCATTCCAACAACAGAGGGCATTAGGTGCTGGGAATTCAATCACCTATAAGGACATCATGAAACTTGAACACAATGCAAGCCCCTGCCTTAAGGCTCATGCCATTCACCAAGTTCTGATGTATTTGACTACTGCACCTGATTTCCACTTTGAAACATACACCAACAAAAATCACCCATTGTTTGACTCCCTTCCCTACACATGTAACATAGTATATATAGTTGTAATATTATACCTCAAGACTCTAGTTGAGTTCTCTTGGGTTTTCCACTAATCCTAATGTGATGTGCCTAAGACTATGATGCTATCTTCTACTTTTATATTAAGATTTCTTGTGGGACCTCACTATTTCCTTTTGGATTAGTGTGTCCTGACAGAAGAACTCAACTCTAAAACTCTTGCAACTTCCCACATTCCACATCCACCATATTCCTTTGACTGTCTATGGACTCCAGAATGGATATGCACCACCACCATCCCCTTCCTCTCTCCAAACAACAATCGCCCCTTCCCCCAACAAGAACAGGTTCCCATGCAGCCTAACCAACTGCTTACATACACTTCTGATCCCCTCCATATTACTCACAACATTCTGTTCCATTGCCATCTATCCCAAAATGTGTCATGTTGTACATGCTGTTAGCAGAAGTCTTGCTGACACTGCTATTGTTTAGGTTCAGAGATCCACTATAGCCCAGACCATTTCATCAGCATGAGTAACATTGAGCCCAACTTGCTGCAGGGTTACTGTCTGATGTGTGGGGCTAGTGATATTGACCCAAATGTTTGGCTTCGCAACAGATCTCTGAAAAAACACACATTTCATACTTTCTCATACCTAAGGTCCAATCCAGGGTTGTGTGCCTGGACCAAGGTACTATTGGATTTCTATTATGTTTTTGCTTTGCCCCTCTCGACCGCTCTCCTCCACTACAACTATCTCTTTTATCCGACACTCACCACCCTCCTCATACCCAAATACACCATGACCCCAAATCTCTGTCCTCAACATGGGAGACTTTGGAGAGACCCTGGGCATGGAAAGACCGCAGTCCCCTGAACTGAACCCCTGGACAGTCATCGCCCAGTTGAGAGAGCAGCTGAATGAGCAGAGGGCAATTATCAAAGCCCTGTCAGTGAAGGCCAGCAAAGACATTCAGCCTGCACCCCCAATTCCACCACATCCTGCAACTCCTCATTGGAGGTGCAGAATTCCTGAGACAGCAAAAGGGCCCAAGATGAATAAGCCCAAGGAGTTCTCCAGCAAGATGGAAGACACAGAGCCCTTCTCAAATTCCTGCATGATGTACATTGCAGGACAACCAAACAAGTTTGCCAACCACCAGTCAGTGATCATGTGGGTGCTGTCGTATATGGCAGAAGGATCATCTCTCAAATGGAGAGACAAATATTTGGCAGAGACATCAGCAAACAATGGGGTCTTGAGACACGAGACTCTTGACACATTTTTTGAAATGATCAAGGAAGAATTTGGCAACCCAGACAGGCAGTCAACCAAGGCATACAAGTTACACACTATGATGCAAGGAGACCACACAGTGGACAAGCATGTCCAGTCATTCAAGAAAGCAGTGCACAGATCCAGCTACTCTGGGTTTGCCCTTATTGAGGAGTTCAAGTGCTCCCTGAATAACTGCTTTAGAGAACGAGTTAGCAACCTCAACAACATGCCAGAGACCATCAATGGATGGTACCACCAGGCCATGCACCTTGACAGGCAGTGGCAATGAGCAAAGAAAGAAGTGGAGTACTACTCCAAGATGACAATGATGGCTAAGGTTCAGCTGAGGAATGACCTAGGGCAGTTTAACCCAGGTCAAACAGGCTGTGACTCTAAACTGGTAACAATGATGACAACATCCTCGAAGGACCTGAATGCCATGGATGTTGACTGAGGAAAGCAACACCAATTCCAGGGGCAACAACAGCAGCCACCCCTTACTTGTTTCAAGTGCCGCAAACCAGGACACATGGTGCGAGACTGCTGCAAAGTTGGATGTGCACAACATGTCACATGATGAAATACTCACCTATGCACATGCAGTTGTAGGTGAGGGAACACAACAGAAGAAGGATTTTCAGGACAAGGACAAGTGAAGGCTCCCCCACTTAGTTCTCACAATATGTACAAAAGGCTTGAAGTAGATACTACAGACAATGATTCAGACAATGACACATTAGTAGATTCTAGTGGACATAATGGCAGGGGGTCTCAGACTACTGAGCTTGGTGCTCTGGAAGCATGCTTAATTCCCTTTGAATCACATGATCTAGTTACCAAGCCTAAAGAGGGAGTAAAGGACAAATACTTTATTAGGTCAATGAAAGTAGAAAGAGAAGTGCTGTTAAATGTCAGTATTACCACAATGGATACACATGAGACAGTGCAGGTCAAAGTGCTGCTGGACAGCAGTGCAACTGGCATGTTCATTGATCAACAGTTCATACACCAAAACAGACTGAAGACCCAGATCTTGCCATTTCCCATTAAGGTATGCAATGTGGATGGTAGTTTAAATCAAGGAGGATTGATCACTGAGGAGGTGACATTGATGACGTCGCACAGGGGCCACAAGGAGAAGGCCACCTTTTAAGTCTGTGATCTTGGAAAGGCCATGATCATAGTCAGTCATTCATGGCTATGAAAGCACAACCCGGATATCAACTGGGAGACAGGTCAAGTAAAGATGACTCGATGCCTGCCAGAATGTAACATGTTCATACTTAGTGTTGGGGAAGTTTGGTTTGAGCCATTTTTAGCCAAACTCCAAACCAAATGGTTCAGTTTCTGCCAGGATTGTCCAAACTCAAACCTAAACTGATTGAAATGGTTTCAAACGGTTCCAAACTGATTAAGGATAGGGGCAAAAATTCTCCTTAATTTGGGCTTTCAATCAAAAAAAAAAAATTAAGCAAAATGGTCAAGAAATGAGTGAAATATCACCGAAACCGAGTTGGGTATCATTTCTTGCTTGGGAAACTTGGTTTTGATGATTTCTCACTCATTTCTCAACTGTTTTGCTTCATTTTTGGTGGAATCTCATGCATACTGTAAACTACCATAGATGATGTTAAACCACTTTTTTGAAGCCAATAATATATGTAAACATATGGATCTTTAGCCAAAATCTCATATAAAGTGCTAAAAACATGCCAAACTGCCCGTGATTCCTTAATCAGTTTGAAATGGTTTGAATGGAGTTTGGGACCCCCAAACTGGAAACCAAACTGTTCAGTTTCATCCAGGATATTCCCAAACCGAAAGGTTTCAATCCGGTTTGGTTTGGTTTAAACCAAGTTTGAATCAGTTTGAAACCAAACTTCCCCAACACTAGTTCATACACACAGCCAAGAAAGAATGCAAGCAGAAAAGGATTGTGACAAAGTGGAAGTACAGAGTGATGGTTGAGGAGGTAGAAGATGAAGATGCACAGGTGCACATCAGAGGCAGAATGACAGCAGGAGATGTGCTGATGGAAGAAGTGGAGGTGTTGCCTCAGACAATAGAGGAACATTTTATTAGGAAGACAGAGAGACCTGCATCTTGGGGAGACAAGGATCTCAATCCTCAGGCAAAGGATGGAGTAGAGAAAACAGTGGAAGAGATGGTATCCGAGCAGTTCCATGAGTATTTAAAAGTATTCTTGAAGAAAGAGTCAGAGTGAATGCCATTGCAAAAAGAATGGGACCACATGGTAGACCTTAAGCCTGACTTCATACCAAGAAAGGCTAAGAATATCCCTTTATCTCCTCAAGAGCAAAAGGAGGTAGATGAATTCTTGAAGAGTCAATTGGCAAAAGGATATATTCGTGAGAGCAAATCTCCACAAACATCGGTGGTGTTCTTTATTCTGAAGAAAGATATGAAAAAGAGGATGGTACAGGACTATTGATATGTAAATGAGGGAATGGTTAGAAATAATTATCCACTGCCATTAATCAGTGAGCTGGTTGACAAAGTCAGAAAGGTGAAGTTCTTCACAAAGTTCAACTTATGCTGGGGATATAATAATGTAAGGATGAAAGAAGGCAATGAATGGAAGGTGGCATTCATCACACATTGAGGAGTGTTCAAGCCATTAGCAATGTATTTTGTTTTGATGGATAGTCTGGCAACATTCCAGACCATGATGAATTCAGACATGTGGGACTTAATTGATGAAGGAGTAGTAGTAGTAGTTTATATAGACAATGTCTTAATATTTACACAAACAGAAGAGGAGCACAACAAAGTCATTGAAGAGGTGCTCAAGAGAATTGAAGAGAATGATCTATTTTTAAAAGCAGAGAAGAGTTTGTGGAAGCAGAAGGAAATTGAATTTCTAGGGTTATATATTGGACCAGATGGTGTCAGGATGGATGAGATCAAGATGAAGGTGATCATGGAGTGGCCCATACTGAAAAAGGTTAAGGATGTCCAAAGCTTCCTTAGCTTGGCCAACTTCTACTGATAATTCATAGAAGGATTCTCAAAAATAGCAACACTGTTAAATAAATTATTAAGGAAAGAGCAAGAATGGGAATGAAAGGAGGAACAGCAGAACATGTTTGACACACTCAAAGCAAGGTTCACCACAAATCTGATCTTGCGCACCACAGATCTGGAGAAATTGCTAAGAGTAGAATCGGATGCATCTGACTATGCAATGGGAGTGATCTTATCTATGAAGTGCAAGGATGACAAGTGGAGACCGTGCACATTCTATTCAAAATCATTGAGTGATGTAGAAAGGAACTATGATGTGCACAATAAAGAGATGTTGGATATTATTAGGGCATTGGAGGCATGGAGACATCACCTTGAGGGTGCAATGCACAAAGTGGAAGTATGGAGTGATCATCATAGAAATTTACAGTATTTTGTGGGAGCAAAGAAATTGAATCAGCGACAAGCATGTTGGGTGCTTTATTTAACAAAATTTGACTTCGAAATGATTCATATGCCTGGGGCTTCAATGGGAAAAGCAGATGCTCTGTCCAGGAGGCCAGATCATAAAGAGGGAGTAGAAAATGATAATGATGAAGTAACATTATTAAAACCAGAGTTGTTTGCAATTTGAGCATTGCAACAGGGTCATCTGGTTATTGAAGGAGCCAAAGAAGATATTCTATCAAAGGTGCGCAAGGCAAAGGAGTTGGACGAGTCAGTGGTAAAAGCAGTTGAAGAGATGAAGAGAGCACTAGTGAAGAGGCTGAGATTGGAAGAGTGGTCAGAAGAGCAGGGCTTAATATTATTCAGAGGAAAGGTTTATGTACAAAAAGATACACAATTACGATGTGAACTGGTTCGCTTCCACAACACCCCTATAGCAGGACATCCCAGACAATGTAAAACACTGGAATTGATGAGCTGTAATTATTGGTGGCCAGGAATCACCAAGTTCATATTCAATTATGTGGACAGCTGCGACGAATGTCAGCGATATAAGAATTTCCCCCAACCACCAGCTGGCAAGCTCATGTCCCCTGAGACACTGACCAAACCATGGAAAAATATATCTGCGGACTTTGTAGTAGGGCTACCGGAGGCACAGGGTTTCAATGCAATGCTAGTAGTGGTTGACTGTGCTAAGAAACAAATGCATGTAATGCACACTACTTCAGAGACCAGCACATTAGGCTTGGATAGATTATATCAAGATAATGTGTGGAGATATCACAGGCTACTGGATTCAATGATCTTGGATCATGGACCACAGTTTGCAGCAGAGTTGATGAAAGAGCTAAACAGGTTATTAGGGATGCATACCAAATTATCAACCACATATCATCCTCAGACAGATGGACAGACAGAATGCATGAATCAGGAGATAGAACAGTATCTCCAACTCTTCATGTCTCATCGGCAAGATGACTGGCCTGAATGGATTGCACTGGCAGAATTCTCATATAATAATAAAATACACTCCATGATCAAGGTGTCCCCCTTTTTCGCTAATTACAGATTCAACCCAAAAATGGGAGTAGAACCCCATCACCATACTAAAGTGGAGGCAGCTGACGAGTTTGTGAGTAAGATGAAGCTCATACACAAGGAGGCACAAGCAGTGCTTGTAAAAGCAAAAGAGGAAATGAAGTGGTATGCTGATTACCATTGTGAGACCCACCCAAGTATGAAGTTGGACACAAGATTTGTTTGGAGACAGAAAACCTTAATATCAAACATCCATCTAAGAAACTAGCAGAGAAACGCATTGGCCCATATGCCATAACCAAAGTAAAATCCTCAAACACTGTACAACTCAAGTTACCATGGAGTATCAAAATCCATCCAGTGGTGAATGTCTCCCATGTATGCCCATATTGTGAACCCCACATCCCCCAACAATCTGCACCTGAACCACCACCTGTTGAAATTGAAGGAGAGTTTGAGTATGAAGTCGAACAGATCCTTGATTCCCACCTTTACTGTGGAAAGTTACAGTATCTAGTGAAATGGTTAGGATACACAGAGGAACACAACATGTGGGAACCTCCAAGCAATCTCGATCATGCACAAGATGCCATCAAAGAATTCCACCAATCCCATCCATCTGCCCCTTGACATCTCTGATCTCTTGACATGTTTCAGTTTCACCCCATCAAGAACTTCACAGAAACCCCTGAAGGACTCATATCGGTGCTCAGCTGCAATAAGGATTGAGTAATCTTATCCACAAACCACAATGTGTGAACTCCTCCCAGCCCTCTTCATGTGTGCCTTCACCCTCACTGCACTTGTATTCTATGGGTGCATACTATCAAGCCTCTCATGCCACCAGAGGCAGTGACCATACACCGGTAGGCAATGGCACAGGTACTCCCACAGGTACCCAGAGCTTGACCTGTACCTGTACCCACATGGGTAGTAACCCATTAACCCATGGGTTGACACATGGTGGGTACCAGTGGGTGTCAATTCCTGCACAGGTTTCATACCAAGCATATAAATTAAATTAATTCTATTTAAACTATATCAATAACTATATAATTATACTAAGAACCACCCCCACCTCACATTTGTGAGTGAGAGGGGGTGGTTGTGAGTTTGGGGCCATTGTCATCCCCATTGTCATCCCCATTGTCCTGTCCCATTCTGTTGATAATACTCAACCCAGAAACCTAAACAAACCACTAAAATGGCTCTGTTCAGTATAACACGAGTCAGAGGAAGGTTGTGAGTTGTTCTAAACTTTCACCAATCTCCGGAAATGATCGACAAATTGATGGGATGCTATATTGGGATACATGATGCTATTTTGGGAGCTTCAAAGCTATTTTTGGATGTTTTTGAGGATTTTCGAGATATCTTTGAGACTGCAAAACAGGTTTTGATGGTAGGAATGAGTGACACAAGGGTATAGCGAGGTGTGGGAGGTAATATCAAGGTCTTTGAAGTGGTTTTCACGATGTGCGATTGATCTTCGAGGATTTTCAAGGATTCAAAACGCTGTTAGATAAGAATCACAAATACTACAAGGATAGATAGACATTACGAAAGGTGAACAATGATAAATGCGAGAGGATGACGATAATTTTGAGGGCAAGAATGAGGACAAACAAGTTGTGATGAAATCTGATGAATTTTCAGATTGAAACTTCATGACTAACAATGAGGAGAGAGTTCTAGCTCTCAACTCTTAATACTATACAAATGGGGGATGCTTCCTTTTTCTTATTCAGTGTAAATAATACAAGTTTTATGTAGTTTAAAAGAATAAAGCTAAAAGGGGAAATGAAGTACAAAGAAAACATGAGGCAAAAGAAAAGATATGGAGATCTGAAACGAGTTGATGAACCATATGGAATGATAACAATGAGTCAAGGGAGTGTGGCAGATAATAAATACAGACTGTCCTTTTGTTGTATGTATCTGAAAATATTGCAAAGATATTGCAAACTGCCTCGAGGTGATATAGTGCACATGTCGGTGGCTGAAATGAGGCTCATCAAAGTCAATTAGGCATGCAATAGTGATGGAATGTGTGCGATAGTGTATGGGGGCATGTAGAAGTGATATCAATAGTGCGAAAAATTCGAAAAAAGCTCAAAAATGATTGGAACACTGTGATAAGCTCGAAAAAGGCTGGGATGTTTGCGATAATACATAGAGGATGTTCTGGGAGTGTCGCAAAGTAGTTGACAATGATTTGAAGGGTTGGCAATTGTCGGAAACATCTGAAAGTAGTTCGAAATATTGCAAAAATGCTAAAAATAACTGAAATTTGATTGAACATCAGTGGGAACTGATCACAAAGGTTCAGGGAGTGATTGTAAATGATCGTCGATGAGTAGGGGTATATGCAAACATGTGAAAATCATTTCAGAGCTTGATGCGAGGTGTGGACCTATCACTGTTGCCCTTCGTCATCGGCTGCTAGCACCCGTGATCCACCCCACAAGCAGTGGCTCACAGGGCTGGGCATGGGTGCTGGGTTGTTCCCTGTCATTGGGTGCATCCCCATCATTTGTCATCATTGTTCCCCCCCCCCCCTCGCTGTTGTTCTTGCTGCTGTTCCCCCCCTCTCACTGTTCCCCCCCTTGCCATCATTCCCCCCTTGCTGTTGTTCCCCCCTTGCTGTTGTTCCCCCCTTGCTGTTGTTCCCCCCTTGCTGTTGTTCCCCCCTCGCCATTGATATGACTCACTACCGCTCTGCACTCCTAGAACGACACCCGAGAACTACCCCGATATTTGCGCAGTCGTTCCGATCGGTTTGCACAAGTCACACTAGCCGCATAGTGGCGCCTTTCTGTGCGCTTTGCTGAAGTCCTCATCATAACGCTTCCAACAGGTTCGAAAACCTACAAATCATACCATTGGACTCCTCACAACTCCCAACTATGTCATATACAAAAAGCGCACCGATACACGACCCTTCAACTAAAAGGCACATTTTGTGCACTTTTGAACTTTTGCGCCTTTTTGCACCTTTTGTGCGCCTTTTTCCCGTTTTGTTGCGCCTTCGGTCCGGTCTTGTTCCACACTTATCCCGATGTGATTGACATCCAGATCAGTATCAACGAACCACCTGACCAATGCGCACTCATGACGTCATTGGTTTGTAATGCGTAGCACTTGCATTCACACGAACTCCGCAGAAGCCCGAGGCCCAATCGCTGTCTACCCATATGGTATAAATGGAGCTAGCACTAGTGGCGCATCAAGAACGGGCATCATCGATGATCCCTGCAACCCACCTCCTTCCGCACTTATGTCAAACCCCCAGCAAGAGCGCAATATTATAAAGACTGGTATCTTTTATTGTTTTATCAGACGGATCTTCTATCTAGTACCTTGCGCTTATTCACCTTTTCATATATCTCCATTTGTATGATTTTTGTAGTATAAAAGACCTGTACATAGTGCTTCAAAGAAAAAAAAAGAAAGAGAATTACCTCGCTTCCCCACATAGTCTCTAGTTCGAAAACTACCTCGTATATTTGCGCTGCGCTCTCGTATAGTCTTGTTCTCCATTGCGCTTTTTGTACAAAGCGCTTTATCGTCGCATCGCGTTGCGCTCCGTCTTCGACTAAGTCATCCTTTGGTTATCTTGCATAATATTGACTTATACCTCTACCTCGACCATAATCCTTAACATTTTCTATTCTGTTTTACAGTTGTTCACATTTGCACTCTCGACCATTTTTGCGCCTTTTTGCGCCTTTCTGCGCTTTTTCCGTACTTCGATCGGTTGTCGTGCGCTTTCGCCGCCCTGCTCGTACTCATCAGACAGGTCACAAGTTGCTTGAAGGACGATCTGAGGCCCTCTAATCGAATCCTTGCATATCTAGTGCACCTACAGTGGTAGGGATCTGCGCTTTTTGTTTCTTTTTGGTTGATCTCACACTGAGGACCAACTACAATCATCACCATCATTCCCATGCCTGTCATGGTTGCCCTCATCCCCTCCTTCTCCTCATCCCCTCATCCCCCTCGTCATCCCACAGTGTTGACATCTGGTCATGGTCATTATTGTCACTGTCGTTAGCACCTGCAATCCCCCATATGAGCAGTTGCTTGCCATGGTGGGGGTGGGTGCTGGGTTGGCACCATCATTCCCTCCTTGTCCCACAGCATTGTCATCTGGTCCTGGTCATCGCCCTGGTCGCCATTGTCCTGTTGTTGTTGTTGTTGTTGTTGTTGTCCTGTCATCAGTGTCCTGTCATTGTTGCCCTGTTGTTATGGTCATCATCCTACCCCCCTGGTTCATCATGATCCACCCTGTGAGCAGGGGCTTGCAGCAGTGGCATATGGTGGGATAGTGGGGTTGGGCCCATTGTTACAAGATAATTATAATCTAAAAATTAAATTAAAATAGTTAGTAAAAAGAAGAAAAAAGAAAAGAAAAACTTACATGGGGCCCAAACGCTGTACATCGGCATTTGGGCCCATTGTCTGTCTGTTGGCCATGGCTGTGTTTGGCGTATTGAAGGGCAAAGGGAGTGGTGCCAATGGAGTTGAAGGGGTGGGTGGTGGTAGGTGGATGAGGGAGTGGCAGTGTTGCCAACAGCTCTGGCCATTTACTGGAACCAAATAGTAATAAATAACAATGTGATCTAGTAAACAGTGCATCATGTTCACATTCATTTACTGGAACAAAACAGCAACAAACATTATTACATATATAACACCCTGCTTCCACCAGCTCCCCTCTCTTCTGGGGCATTGCTTCCCCCTAAGTAATATGTATATTAAGTTAATTATGTAGTATTTACAGTAGCTTACAAAACTGTTACAATGTTTTGCATATTTGTATAGATCAGTCTGTAAAATAGG
>QLOK01008708.1:8792-19671 GCA_003313805.1 Tricholoma flavovirens
TCCCGATCCCCTACACCATTGGAGTATGTGGACCCATCCCATAATGATCATCATTCGGACCCTAGCAGTCCTCCCGATTCTCTGCCCATACCTCCTGACCCTCCTAATGATGACGATCGTAATCCTTTTGATCCTCCCAATAACGATCATGGCCCTGGCGACCCTCCTGTTCCAGGAGATGGCCCAGGTCCTGACGATAGTGATGATGGTAGTAGTAGTTCATCATCAGCGGAGCCCGGGGATAGGTTTGTCCAAGCTCTCTTTGAGCTTTCAGGCAGCCTTAGGGATTTGTGTCGGAACTCCACACTCAAACCTGAAAAGATAAAGGTTCGAGAGCTAGATACATTCGACAGCTCTAACCCCAAGAGACTATGGGACTTCCTAGTTTCTTGTAACCTTCACTTTAGGGATTGGCCCCAAGTCTTCACATCCGATGAGAAAAGGATTCTCTTCATCCTTTCTTATCTCAAAGGATCAGCTCTTAGCTGGTTTAAACCAGGACTTAACGACCCTATGAACTCTGCCCACTGGATGTGGAATTATCAAGCATTCCTGGGCGAGCTAGAATGCAATTTCGGTCCCCATGACCCAGTCAGGGATGCAGAGAAAGCCCTCAATGAACTCTCTATGAAGAAAACGACCCATATTGTAAAATACAACGTAGACTTTTGGGAACTAGCCTCACGAGTCAGCTGGAACGAATCGGCACCCTGCAATCAGTACTACTGCGGACTCCTGCTTCGACTCCACATTGAAGTACTTTGTGGGGTTAAACCAGACACCCTTGCAACCTTGCATCTAAAAGCCCAAGATGCTGACAACATCTATTGGATGCAAGAGGAAGAATCATGTTTGGAATCTCGAAATATGGTCAATGTCGGACACCCGAATAAAAAGGATTCCAGCAAAACCCATCAGCCGCAACCCCCATATAACCCTCCAGTCTACCACCCTCCTGCTCCTTCCATTTCCCAACCCTTGCACATTATTAGAAATAGATCCAAAAACTCTATCTCTGATAAACTCAGGAAAAACAGCCAACTCACCAGTGACGAAAGAGATCACCACATGAAAGAAGGACTCTGCCTTTACTGTGGAGAAAAAGGACATGTCGCTCACGATTGTCCAAAATCAAAAGTAGCAAAAGCATGATTGGCTAACGTTTTGGCCCCTGAGTCAAAGGCCAAAACCGCGGACTCAAAAAAATAGTCTGCAATCCTCAGAGATATGCTACACGGACTGAGGATTGCATTGACCTTACCTGCATAGCTAACTTCATTAGGCTCAATGCTTCCGCTCTTTTGGACCCCGACTCCCTAATCATTACACTTTCATTAACATCAATTTGCTCCCTGCTTACCCAAACTCTAATCAATTCTGGATCTTCCCATTGTTTCATTGGGTCTTGTAAAACTACCATTACACAGACAGCCCATCTCCTAGTAACCTTTCCTTGCGGTGAAAAGTTCAATCTGACATTTTATGTAACCCTGCTAGACTCTTCCTGCTCCGCTGTTTTAGGATACAATTGGTTGAAGCAATACAATCCGTTGATTGACTGGTCTTCTAACCAAATCTCTTTCCATTCAGCTGAACATAGAGGTCTCGCCCCCCCAACATCTACCTTGAAGGCTAATTCATTGCCTCAATCTCCTGTGAACTCACCATCCCTTATTCCCAATCGGATTCCCAAAGCTATTCCAGACTCAATTCCCACACCTATCCCTGAATCTCCTCACCTAACACCTCCTCCCATCTCGTTAATCAATGCGGCTGCATATTTATGTGCCAGTAAACTTCCAGGCTCAATAGCCTTTCAACTGCAGTTAGCACCTGATGGTACTTTCAGGCGAACAGCAGCTGTTACCAAACCGGACTCCACACCACTCTTACGATCTCAAAATAGAGATTGAAGACAGAACTCCGCCTCCTAGCCAAATGTACTCTCTATCTCAATCAGAGTTAGAAACTCTGCGATTGTTCATCGAAGAACATGTTAACCTAGGATTCATTCGCACCTCCAAATCCCCTCACGGCGCTCCCATCCTCTTCATTAAAAAGAAAGATGGCAGCTTATGACTTTGTGTTGACTATCATGGCCTAAATCGTATCACCAAGAAGGACCGTTACCCATCACCATTGTTATCGGACCTCCTTGATGCCCCAAAGAAAGCCCACATCTTCACAAAAATAGATCTTCGACATGCCTACCATTTGGTTCGGATTGCTGATGGTGAAGAATGGAAAACCACCTTCAGAACCCACTACGGTTCATTTGAATGGCTTGTAATGCCTTTCGGATTAACCAATGCACCAGCTGCCTTTCAATGATTTATGAATGACATCTTCAGTGACCTACTGGATGTTTGTGTCATCATCTACCTCGACGACATCTTAATTTATTCGGAGGATATGTCCAAACATAAAGCTCACATTAAGGAAGTCCTACATTGACTTCACAAAAACGGACTTTATGCAGCTCCACCGAAATGCGAATTTCATAAAGAAAGCATTGAATACCTTGGGTTCATTCTTTCTACCGATGGGCTCAAAATGGCTGAAGACAAAGTAAAAACCATTCTGGATTGGCCGGAACCCCGCAAAGTAAAGGATGTCCAATCCTTTTTAGGATTCTGCAACTTCTACCAACGTTTCATATACGGATACTCGGACATTGTCATTCCCCTCACCTGCCTAACCTGTAAAAACTTCCCTTGGAACTTCGACAAGAAATGCTGCATGGCATTCAAAACATTAAAGCAACAGTTTACACAGGCTCCTGTACTAACTAAATGGGTACCCGATTCAGAAATGATTTTAGAAACTGATGCTTCGGACTATGCCCTAGCAGCGATCATTTCCCGATGGACTTCCGATGGCAAAATCCATCCTATCACTTTTCACTCTAGGTCATTCCATGATGCTGAACTGAACTATGACACGCACGATAAGGAACTACTGGCCATTTTTGAAGCCTTCAAACATTGGCGACAATATTTCGAAGGTAGCAGAATCCCGATTGATGTGGTCACGGACCACTGAAATCTGGAATATTTTGCTACTACCAAGATCCTTACTTGTCGACAAGCCCACTGGTCTGAATACCTTTCACAGTTCAACATGGTTATTTGCTTCTGTCCAGGGAAATTAGGCACCAAACCTGATGCGCTAACTAGACGTTGGGATGTCTACCGCAAAGGGGGAAATAGCGACTTCGTCCTCGCAAACCTGAGCAATCTCCAACCCATCTTTACTCACGAGCAGCTTTCTGCTTCCCTTTGAGCAACCTATTTCGCTATGCCAATCATTAGAAATTCAAATCATTATGGACATAGAGAAACTTCATGACAACATTCGTTTATTCTTACCCCTTGACCCGATCTCTGCCGCACACTTCCCGACCCCCATCGATCCTAAATGGACTATTGATGAAAGTGGCCTACTTCATCTAAACAATTGGATTTTTGTACCAGACCACGCGGACCTCCGACTCAAAGTCCTACAATACAAACATGACCATGTACTTGCAGGACACTTTGGTCAAAACAAAACCTTAGAATTGGTTCGCCGTGAATACAACATGCGTACATTTGTAAAAGAATTCTGCAGCTCATGCACTACTTGCAAACGATCAAAGGCACCTCCTCATAAACCCTATGGATTATTGAAACAACTCCCCGTCCCCAAATGACCTTGGAATTCTATCTCCATGGATTTCATCGAACACCTCCCTAACTCCTCGGGTCATACCGCACTCTTAGTAGTTGTGGATCTACTATCTAAACAAGGCATCTTCATTCCTACTTCAGACGACATTACAGCGCCTGAACTAGCAAGACTATTCATCATACACGTCTTTTCAAAGCATGGAGTTCCCATGCATGTTACATGCGATTGAGGATCCAAGTTCATCTTGCACTTTTTCCGATCCTTAGGAACAGCTTTGAACATGAAGATACATTTCACTTCAGGTTATCACCCGGAAGGCGACGGTCAGACTGAACATCTTAACCAAATGCTAGAACAATACCTCTGTATTTTCTGCAACTATCAACAAAACAATTGGTCGGAAATCCTACCCCTCGCTGAATTCACCTACAACAACTCTCCTAGTGCTACTACCAGCGTAACCCCTTTCTTCGCTAACAAAGGCTATCACCCCAACATCACTGTCTTCCCAGAATGAGAGCTAGCATCCATCAAAGCCCACAAATACGTTATCGACCTTGAAGAACTTCATGCTGAACTCTGCAATCAGATGGCAGCAGCCCAAAAACGTTATCAAGGCCCTGCTGATTGCCAACAGGAACCCGCTCCAGACTTCCATATTGGTCAACAAGTTTATGTTCGCACAGAAAACATCAATACCACTAGACCCTTGAAGAAACTCTCAGAAAAATATTTAGGACCATTCGAAATTATAGTCCATCCCGGCACACACTCATTCACCCTTCAGCTTCCCGAACACTTGTGTGCAATTCACCCAGTATTCCATGTTTCCCAGTTAGAACCATCAGTGCCAAACACAATCCCAAATCGTACCCAACCACCTCTGCCTCCTGTCGAAATCAATGATGACATTGAATACAAGATAGCCGAAATTCTCGATTCAAAAATTGATAATTGGAGAAGGTGTAAACTCCTATACTTTGTCTGATGGGCTGGTTACGAAGGAACCGATGAAGAAAACTCATGGCTACTGGCTAATGAACTTGACCACGTGCAAGAAATCGTTTCAGATTTACACACTCGTTACCCGAACAAACCTGGTCCTCTCCCATGATGGTTTCCTAATGGCTCTTTTCAAGTCTTCAGACTACTGCCGAACCCTGACTGAATTCCCATTTTCACCTACAGCCTACAGAACATTGTCGTTACTGTATCGAGCCATGGGAATCATTTAACAAATCTTCTTCAAGACCCTCACCTCAGAAGAATGGATGACAACTCGTTCTCTCCTACCACACTCCTTCTCACACTACTATTCAGCGTTTTGGTTGCCATCATCATCTATGGACAAGCCAGATTTGCCTGCTGGTATCAGGAAAGGGTATTTGGGCCAAGAATCTATGTTGATGAAGAAACGTCTACAGTTTGTTTTAACCATGACACTGACCTCTATGAAGAAGACAATGGCATTCCATTGGTTGAGTCACCACAATGGCCCATTCCATTGAACTTACGATGGGTCCATTTCGAAACACCCCTACAACCAAATGCACCGTTATCGTCGTCAGATGGCACCCAGCATCCTCGTTTCCCACCATCAGCACACATTCTGTAAAACTCTCCTTCACTCATTACATCATTCTGACCAAACACAAACAAAAAAAAAGGAAAAATTTATTAACGATCAGATTTCCAATCGGACCCCGTCTACATCCCCACACCTGATTCAACTACCACCTCCACAACCAAATCCTCCCCTACGTTCCCCTCTACTCCTCGTTTCTCTGCCCTCTCCTTCAACCATTCTCGGAACTCCACTTCCTCCACCTGCAACTCTGCTACTTCGTTCTCCATCTCCCCAAATTCCATGTCTGCCACCCACTTGTCGAAAATTTCGTCTTCCCGCTCATTATCCCGATGGTACTGGAAACTATCCAGCACCTCCTGCACCACCCATGTCACCTTCTCCAGATTTGCCACTACCGCCTTGATGGACACCTGTTGCAGCTGCGCCATCTCCTTCATCATTTCCCACATCTCCCTCAATTTCTCACTCATGGACCCCGATGGAACTCCTACGATCTCCCCGCTATTACCCTCCCCATAACCCCAAACCACCCCTATGCAACAGTGCTTAGCCTTACTGCACACCAAACATGATTTCACATGGCCCTCATGGACCTGCATGCACTCCTGCTCACTAGCCAAACATCTAGGAACGTTAACTAAAGAAGAACACAAGAATTGGTCACTTACTTTTTGCAGGGTGTCTCTGCTGTCTCCAGAGTCGACCCTTCCTCAAATTCTGTAGCGGTCTCTGCCTTCTTCACTCGTTTTTTGAGTTTTGGCCACTCATTGGCCACCTCCTCAGCTCCTGACTCGGCCTCCATCACCAGCGCCTGCTTCTTGCCTTTTTTGGCAGCCTTCCTTGCTGCCTTTGCTGCTGCCAACTCCTCGGCCTCCTTGGCCTCCCTGGCCTCCCTCTCAGCGGCCTCCCAAGACTCTCATTCCTTACATTCGTTTTCTGCAATTTGTTCCTCCTCCACTCGTTTTTGGGACTGCATTAGCATTTGCAGAAGTGTGTTGGTTTGATCTGCAGCGGACATGCGAGAAAAGTTGAAAGTTCCAATGCTGGACATAGTGGTGGAGGTAGGAGGAGAAATGAAAAATTTTCTAAAAAAATTTCCAAGTCTAGACTTCAACATTCACATGCCTCGAAGGCTCGGCCTTAAGGGGGAAATACTGTTATGTTCCATTCCACCCGACTTGGACTTCCGATGGAACACTGCTCCAAACTCCGATATATGTTGAGATCAATCAGATTCCATTCCAGTGCATAGTGTAGACTTTGTACATAGTTACTGTAGTTACTCATAGGATGTAACCTTGGGTTAATACCTCAGGTACTGCCCGTACTGCCGACCACAGCTAACGTACATAGCTCTTACCTCGGTCTCCAATCGGATCTCTGATCTCAGATTTCATATTAGTATTTAAACTTAGATATTTCGTTTGTATTCTGCAATTCGAATATCACACGTTATCATATGTTAACCATACGTTAATCACCCTCTTGTCTTTGTCTTCGGACTTCCGATCGGCCCCCTACTCGAATTCCTGATCATCCTCTAGTAAATTGAACACCGTAACAAGCGAAGGGCACAACTTCTTAAAAGTTGAAGCCAAGTTCTTTTTGATACCCCTCTGAATTACTGATCAGTTCCTGCACAGATTCCCTTTTAGCCTCAGTTCATAACAGAGCATCAGGCACATACACCAAGGCAATCAGATCACTGATGTATGCAGCTATTGGAATGTGACCCGACATAGCATTTGCCATAAACACACTGGCAAAGTTCACAAAATCACCACAGCCCAAGCATTGTACAGCCATCAAATGGATTTTCTGATACCTCAAAGGGACACATGATTTTTGCCTTACATATGGTGGACCAGAATACATAAATAGTGCTGAGCTCACAATGTATTGCGACACAGATTGGGCATCAAGCTCGGATAGGAAATCCATCAGTGGCTATGTATTTTTACTCACAGGTGGTGCAATTTCATGGAGTTCAAAGAAACAAGCCACTGTCGCATTATCAACCACAGAAGCTGAATATGTTGCTGCCACCCATGCTGCCAAGCAAATTTTATGGTGCTGTGCATTATTTGATGAACTCGAAATACCACAACTCGAGACATCAATTCTATTCACAGATAATCAAGCCGCTATTGCAATATCCCACCATCCTGAATTTCACGTGCACATGAAACACATTGATATCACACATCATTTCTTACGTGATTTGATCAGATCAGGTACAATTAAAACAACTTATATTCAAATGCATGAAAATCTCGCAGACATATTTACAAAGGGATTACTGAAGCAATTACACCAAGATTTGACCTATGGCATTGGAGTGTTGTCCAACCAAGGGGGAGTGTTGGAATGAATGGTTGGACATCTTACATATCCCAAGATATATTACTAATAAACTTGCTAATCATAATTCTTGGGCACTGTAGAATACACTAGTAGAATTATCAAGTAGTATATAAACTGAGCAGTAGTAAAGTACAAAATTGAATCTATTATTTTATAATCCACTGTGCAGAATATTGCTGTCAATAGGATGTATGGTCAATAGTGAATCTATACATGGCAACTCCATGGACAGCAATGTTTTGCCCACTGGTTATCCTTACATGCCCACCCACATCCCAAATACTGACAATCTGCCTTTCCAATACTATGCATTCACTGGTTCTGAGTTCTCAATTTATTGAGAATGAGGTCATGTTAGACTGAAGAATAGAGAATTTCTTGAATATAAGAGTGTGGGGATCTCTGAACCCTAGTTCCAACTATATATAGAGATTATATCCTGAGCTTGAGTAAGTCTCAGAACCAACAATGCAGCAACTGCCAAAGTTGTCTCACAAGTGGCAAGCACAACTCTGCTATCCCTCACACTTCTACCTTGCCTCTGCCACCACCACAAATCCATCATCACCCACTGCCTCCACTCCCACTCTCACATCAACTAACACTGCCAACCATTGCCAACTGGCAACCAAACAACTAGTGCTTAAAAGTCTGGTCCAGTCCCAGTTTTTACCCTCCTCAAGGGAGAACTGGGACCTGTAAGGGCATGACTCAGTGAGCCTTGATACACTCTCCCCATCCCTCTGAGCAACCTTCAAACATCTTTGAGGACCTCACCAATCATTTTCAAATATCTATGAATCCATTCAAGT
Organism: Tricholoma flavovirens; assembly: GCA_003313805.1. Classification (NCBI taxonomy): domain Eukaryota; kingdom Fungi; phylum Basidiomycota; class Agaricomycetes; order Agaricales; family Tricholomataceae; genus Tricholoma; species Tricholoma flavovirens. The sequence goes on from QLOK01008708.1 coordinate 17,226, forward strand.
TCAACAAACTACTTCTAACAACCTCAATCAAAACCTCAACTTTGATTGAACCTTGATGATCATCCTCAATTGTCTTTGAAGATCTTCAATGAACCTCAATGAACTGCTTTGAATGTCTTTGAAGATATACAGACACAACCTACAGACATCTACCAATGTCTATGAACATGTTCAAACACCTATGAACACCTCCAAACACATTCAAACATCTTCAAACATCTTCAATACCCCTTGAACAACCTTGAAGAACCTTCAAACACCTCAAAGGACCTTCCCCAATGACCCATGAACATCATTGATGGTCACAACTGACCATCAACTGCCTTTGAAGTATTTTTGTGTGTCTGTGAAGATCTTCACAGCCCTTCACAGACCTCCTACAAACTTTGGGCACCTTCCTAGAGGTTCCCTACAGTGTATCAGCCATAGCTTAGGCCTTGGACTGCATTGGGTTGCCTTTAGGCTGCAATGGGCTGCAGGGTGGTATCTGTGGAGTATCAACCTTTTATCTATTGGTCATGGGCCCAATTGGGATGTTAGCTTGTGGCAGGACTGTGTGTCAGCCTTGGTAGTCTAATTAAGTAGTTTCATCTTGTAAGAAGATCCTTAAAGTATTCTCTTCAGATTTTCCTTACAAGGTGAGTAGGATTGTAACATCTGTAGTTCTCAATCTAACTTTGGATTTCCATTACAAGTATCAGGCTCATTCTGCTTTGATCATAAGGTTGCCCTTACAGGACTGGGACTGGTTCTTATATTTTACAAAATCTATGAAAACTGGACTGGACCCTATAAGACTGGTCCATATCAGTAGTGTTTTAAGGTCTGGTTCAGTTCGGTTTTTTGACCTTATGATGGGCATACCATAACCGTAACCGGTCTAGGACCGACCCAGACATTGGAGGGACTGAACTGGACTAACTAAGACTGGTCTTTTTCGGTTAATAGACCAAAAAAAGACCAGTTAAGACCATTTTTTTGTCATGAAATTTGTTGTACTATACAACCTATATGTATCTTAACAAATATTATTCAAAACATTTAACCGTTAAGGCCAAGGATAGATATTGTAATTACCCGGTGTTTGATCCAATTTTTAAGAGATTCCATCAAGATTTGACTGAGATATGGCTAAACCAAACTGCAGTGTATTAGTCTGTGGCTTGTATTTTGCAGTTTGCAGTATGTAGTTGCAACTTGTCAGGGCTGTTAAATGAATGAAATATACGAGGTACAGATATTTATGTGTGTTATTTGATGTCATGGATGATGTCTAACTGTACCCCACATTTTGTAGCACAAGTTATAAGCATTCCAATCATGGTTACTCAAATCATGACAAAATAGTGGTATCAAAATGTATTTTGTCATAACCTTCTCAGATCTTAACCATTTTTGGATGGTCCATGGACCGAAATTGAGGGCCTTATATGTGTAAATCTGGGGGTATGATGCATGTGACCATTTAACTGGTTTTAACCAATTTAAACCAGTCTTTTTGTGGTTAACAATGTTTTTCAAATTTGAAAGACCTTAACCTTAACTGCTATAGACCAGCCTTTAACCATAACCACTGGTCCGGTTAATATCAGTCTGGTTCAGTTCGGTTAACGGTCTTTTTTCAGTCCCATAGACTGATCCTTTAAACACTCGTTGCAAGGTGGTTTTGTGCAATGAATGCAGAACTGACAAACAACCCAGTGGCACCACAATCAAGAAGTGCCTTGGTTGCATGCACAGTGCCTGTGTCAGTGGTCTGCAGTGATACATTGAGCTCAAACAAGTGAGGGCTTGGGGTCATTGCTATGACATAGCGCTTGGGGAGTTGCTTCTCCCAGTTGGGGCACTTCCAAAGTGCAAACAAGGAGAGGGAGGGGGGGTAGTATGGCTTGCACATTGTTGACAGAGAGATCAGTCAATGAAATAGAATTTGATTTGTACACTTCATCTACTGACAATACTGCAAAATGATTCTTCATGGACAACAGTGGCATACTGCTCACTCATTGTCACTGTGAAAACCCTCCTTTACTTCTACTGTAGGCTCCTCATGTGATAACCAGGCTGTCTGCAGTGAAAGCAGACAAGTGCCAATCCATCCTTCAGCTTAGTTGGTGCAGGGGTACTCTGCACTGAAGGTGTGTATCATGTTGAGGTGCTTGTGTGTGCCATTGAGGGTAGGGTCCACACCACTGTGGAAACAAGCTTGTGGAACATGTTCCCAGGCTGCAGCGTGGTCTCAGAGGATGAGGCCATTCGCAAGGATGTGCAAAAAGCCTCATTTGCAATGTGGATTCTCATCGTAGAGGATAGTGGTTATTAGCAGCACATCTCTGTGCAAGTGAAAGAGATAATTATTAGTGAGATATTCTACTCAACTTATATACTACTGTACTATACTACTGGTATGTTCTACTGTATTCTGGTTATCTCGAGGCAATGCTAA
>QLOK01008708.1:19876-31865 GCA_003313805.1 Tricholoma flavovirens
GATGATGATGATGATAATGAGTCACCCAAATGCTGTAGGTGCACCTAGCATCAACTACCAGCAGAGCACCAAGCTGCTTACATGGGGTATTCTCCAATTCCTCCATAGCCATACTCGCCATATGCCAGTGAACACGTCCCATACCACGCCCATCATTGCATTGATGCGATCAATTTCCAAAAATAGATCCTGTCTAGTAATCGATCATGTCGTTCAACGAATTGTTGACTTCGAATGCGATGTGTGAAATTTCTTGTCCATTTATATCCTTTTTCGCGTGACAATTATCTTGTAAATGGCCGGGACGTTGGCAACGGAAACATATGCGCTGCCGTCTTCGTGGTACATGTGACTTGCTGAACATGGCAAATGCCGGACTATCCGAGTCCGAAATTGGTCCGCCTCTCCTTCCTTCTTCGTCCATTAAGGCACCAGTGACATCACTGATCTTCAATTCTCCGGTTGTGGCAGTGAGCGATGATGCAATGTTATCCCAGGATTCGTGAAGATTAAATATGAGTACATCAACAATGTTGGTGTCGGTTAGCTTGATATTGAGAGTTTTCAATTGTGCTGCAAGATTTGTGATGCCTGAAATGTATTCTGCGATCGGATGTGTTTCATCATGCTGATAGCCGTAAAATTGCCGTTTAAGGGTGATGCGTGTCGCACGGCTGTTTTTCTCGTAGATATCCCTCAAAGCCTGCCATGCCTCTACTCCATTTGATGCATGCCGGATATATGCATACTGAGTTGTATCAACACTCAACCCAATGAATGTCAATCCTTCATCTGCCTTCTTCTCCCAGTCTTCTCCCCCTGTTTCTGGCTTTGGTGTAGCACCAGATATAATTTCCCAACTACCTGCCCTCCGTAGTACCATCTGGATGGCGAACTTCCAATCGTGGTAATTTAACCCATTGAGCTTTGGTACTGAATGCAGTAGTGTATTGATGTTGGACATGATGCCGATAAGATAAGATATATGTAGATCAGATAATGAGGGCGAATAAGATGAAGCAGATGTGATTCAAATCTCTAGGCCACAGGGCCCATAACCTATTAGCAGCACATCTCTGTGCAAGTGAAAGAGATAATTATTAGTGAGATATTCTACTCAACTTATATACTACTGTACTATACTACTGGTATGTTCTACTGTACTCTGGTTATCTCGAGGCAATGCTAAATATAGAAATGATGAGTAATACAACATAATTGTCCGACCAATTCCAACAGTGGTAATATTGGGCTTAATAGGATGGGTAGATTATGAAATCATGTGAATGCGAGACAATTGAAAGGGTATCAAGTGGTACATACATGTGTTCCCTTTGAGGAGTCTGAAATACTTCAAAAATCCTCTCATGTCCTTTGAAACGTGATCCTGCCTATTGTTCTTCATGTGATAAGCTTGTCATATGATGCCACAAGGTGTGGGGGTGTGGTATGAATGTCCAATAATAATGAATATGGCCGCTGAAGTGTGCAAAGTATGCTTGAAGTTTGATTGAACTTGTTCAAAGTTGATTGAGGTTGATCGTGATGATTGAGGAGGGTTTGAAGACATTTGTAGGGCTTGTAAATTGATCAAGATGTATATTCGGACCTGTAGTAAATATTGTGAAGTTGTTCAAAGAAGTTTGATGAAGATCAAGCTTGATTGAAGAGCTCAAGAATTATCGAGGGCTCAATATCATTGTTCACGGTTGATTGAATGTTTATCACATGATTGAAACTTATCGAATAAGGTTCGGAGGAGTCATATGAGGTATGGGAAAGTCCTGCTAGTGCTCGAAGTTAGAACAAAGAGGTTCAAGGGGCTCAATATTGCACAATATTGCTTGAAAATGTGATCAAAGTAGTTTGAGGTCAATTGAGGTCAATCAGACTACTGTCCAGACCTGTTATTCGCAATGCGAAAAGTACTGGTGTGTCCCGAGTACTACCTGTGATGTTGACATATCACTGGGTCAGGCATGTATGATGGGACTTCTGTCGACAGGCTTGTATCTGTGTTTGGCAGTATGTGAATCTTGAGGCAAAGAAGTAAGAAGTCATACATGTATGTATCTGGGGGTAATATCAGTTTTGATCGATCAAGTAAATCATTGTCATAAGTAGCAGCACCAGCCAAGCAAGTAATTGTTCACCCAAGGATTGGTACAGGAGCACCCTCCATCTCATGAGGTTTGGGCTGTATGCCTGTCACTAGATTTCCATGTTGTCATCAGAAACTTCCTCGATTGTTACTCGTTGAGAAGCTCATCCCTGCAAAAATAGCTGGTCTGTGTTGCGAGGTGAGTCAATAGGACACAACTGTATCAATAGAGTTGGGGGTATCCAGTGATTATAGTTTGCACAACACTGCTCACCATTTCCCATAAGTGAAGTTGAACACCTTCTGATCAGCTATATGAAATGTTGGCTGCATACCATAACATCCAGGGTTGGCTGAGAATAATTTCTTGTTTACCAGCACCTTCAGATGAAACAAAGAAATGATGGTTGAAAGCATGGCTGCCAATGTTGACTGGTGAATTGCAGACACAACCTAGCAAAGGGACGGCAGGACCATTAATACCATTCAATGACCATCGAGCACTGTCATTGTCCAGAGGGAGTGCTGTTCATCTATAAAATTCGGCCAACATCAAATTTAGCTCAGATCCAGTGTTGATCATGAAAGTAACATTGTTGCCCACCATAGGGCCCTCAAAATGTCCAGTAGCCATCACAAATAGTGGGGCAGCCTGTAGAGAAGCTGCCAAAGTATAGCACTGCAAGATGTCTTTGACATTCTCATGTGCTCCATATGAGAATTGAAGCCTTGATGTAGTTGTCGCAATGTCCTGGTACTTTTTGTCAGAGTCTAAATCACTTTCTGCCAGGGCAACACCAAATCCACACTAGGATCTTCGTGTGGGCTCTACAAGAAGACACGACGAGTATAGTATGAGGGATCAAAGTTTGATGTGATGTGATATTTATAGAGCGGTTGGTCGACGAAGGTGTTTCCGCACACAGGGTGATGGTGGGAATCCTAAGAGAACACAACTGATGTGTCTCTTAGTATTTATGGGTTTATATACTAAGTTACAACTGTTGTACAATATTTGAATACTGTTTTTATGATGCAAGCGTACAGTTGTGTACATATTCTAAATATAGGACATGTGAGAATTATCTGTCTCGTGGTCGCATTCATTGATAATTTTAATGTTTTTTGGTGTAATACTATTTCGGAAAAATAAGAAAAATTATGATAGGTACATAGCATAAAAAGGTGATACCTGAGTAGATGACTAGAATTTATTGCTCTAACTCCTGGTTCATTCTCGCTGTCTGCCCATCAGTTTGGGGATGATATGCTGTAGATAATTTGGTTTGAATACCCAAGGTTTTATTTAGTTCCTTCATGAATGCAGCTGCAAATTGGGGTCCACAATCAGAAATAACTGTATTTGGTAATCCATGTAATTTCCACATGTGATCGCGATATAGGCGTGCCAAACCTAAGGAACTCATTTCCTGGGTTGTAGGAATAATATGGACTTGTTTGGTGAAGTGATTACATATGACTAAAATAGAATCGTAGCCTTGTGCTTCAGGAAGTCCAGTAATGAAATCTACTGAGATATCGATCCAGGGTCCTGTTGGGATCGGATTTGGCATTAATTTCCCAGCTGGCATTTCCGGATAGGATTTGCTGCATTGACAAGTATCACAACCCTCCACATAACTCCATATGAATTTAGAAATTCCTGGCCACCAATAATTCCTCATCACTAACTCCAGGGTTTTCCATCTGCCTGGGTGTCTGGATATGGAAGTATCATGATGTAATCGGACAATTTCCTTTTGCAACTCAATGTCTTTTGGCACATACACCTTTCCTCTGAACAATATTAACCCTTATTCTTCACACCACTCTTCTCCTTTAATAGTCTTCTTCTCCCCTTTCATCTCTTTTACAGCCTTTACTACTTCCTCATCCATATCAGTACAGTTCCAAATTTTAATTAGCATTTCTTTTTCGGAACCATCTATTAATAGATGACCTTGGCACATCATGCATATATGGAAATATTCAGGCTTCAACAAGGTAATATCCTTGTTATCATTCTCTACCCCCTTTTTATGATCGGGTCTCCATGATAATGTGTCAGCTTTTTTCATCAAGCTTTCCGGTTTGTGAATTAAGTGGAAATTGAAGCGTGATAAAAATAGTGCCCAATGCGCTTGTCAGCGATTTAATTTTTTGGTGGACATGAAGTATTGGAGATTTGAGTTGTCTGTCCAAATTTCCAATTCATGTTTAGCCCCTTCCAAATAATGTCTCCATGCCTCCAAGGCTCAGATTATTCCCAACATCTCTTTATAATGGACATCATAATTTCTTTTTACATCATTCAACCCTTTAGATAGAAATGTGCATGGATGCCATTTCTCATCTTCGCATAGCATAGATAATACTGCGCCAGTGGCATAATCGGATGCATCAGATTCTACCCTTAGCAGTCAGGTAAAATCTACTGGTACTAATATGGGACCTTCCACAAATTTCCTCTTCAATTCCTTGAATGTTCTCTGCTGAAGCTCTCCCCATTTCCAGACTATTCTTTTTCTGGTAAGATTGTGTAATGGTGCGGCAATTTTTGAAAAATTATGTACAAAGTGTCAATAGAAGTTCGCGAGACCTGGGAATGCTTGTACATCCTTGACCTGTTCAGGAACAGGCCATGACATAATGGCTTCTACCTTGATCGGATCCATTTTGATTCCATTGGGACCAATGATCAATCCCAGTAACTCAATCTCTGCCACATCAAAATAACACTTCTCAGCTTTCAAAAATAGATCGTTCTCCTCTAGCTTCTTCAACACATCTTTTACAATTTTATCATGCCCTTCCTTGCTTTCCATGAATATTAAAATGTTGTCAATAAATACAATGACAACACATTGATCGATTTCCTCTTTTGGAATATCATTCATCATATTCTGAAAAGTGGGTGGACTATGAGTCATTCCGAAAAACATGACTAATGGCTTGACATGTAGCAAAAGCGGCTTTCCATTCGTCTCCTTCTTTGATGCACACATTATTGTAACCCCATCGTAAATCCAATTTCGTAAATCTCTTTGCCTTTCCAACCTTGTCAATAATTTATGAGATTAATGGTAAGGGATACGAAATTTTGACTGTCCACTCGTTTAGATAGTGGTAGTCGGTACACATGCACTTTTTCAAATCTTTTTTTGGAATAAAGAATATGGGTGAAGTTTGTGGGGATTTTGATGGACGTATATAGCCTTTCCACAATTACTCATTAATGAAATAATCAACCTCTTTTTGCTCCTGCAGAATTAAGGGATATGGTTTTGATTTCTTCGGCACAAATCCAGGCTTCATCTCGATTCCATGATCCCACAGTTTCCTTCTTGGCATTCTTTCTGATTCCTTCTTTTGGAACACTGATAAGTAATTATGATACTTCTCAGGTACCAACTCTTCCATGGTTTTATCAATCTTCAGAGGATTTGGATTTCATGATTGTCCTCCACAAATAAACCAAAATATATCAGTGGGATCATTCTTTTCAATCATAATCAGTTTCTCCCCATTTGGCATTTCTTCATCAGGAACCTCCTCTACCATGACTGAAAACTTCCATGTGCTACTCTTCTCTCTTCTCACCTTCTTTTCCTTTTTCAACTTTCTACCAAACACATTACACTCCCTAGGGCAACGGTTCAATTTTACTTCCCCAGTTTTCCAATCAACACTAGGGTTATGTTTATGTAACCAATTGTACCCTATTATTAGATTAGTCTTTCCAAGGTCACACACTTCAAATATGGCTCCCTCTTTGTGACCTTGGTAGGACATAATCAATGTCACCTCTTCAGTAATACTTCCTCCCTTGTTTACTGTTCCATTGATGTTATACACAATTACAGGATGCTTGGGTTTACGCGTGCAAATTCCATTGTTCTGAATCAATGCATGATTTATAAATAAACCAGTAGCACCACTGTCTAATAGTGCTTCAACATCTACCATTGCATGTGTGTCAACTGTCTTCAATCCTACTGTCAATGTTACTTTGCATTCAATGTGTGCTGAGCAGATAAAGGTTTTCGGAGTTTTCTGAAAGTGGCTATTTTTGGATTGATGATGCGCTTCGCCTTTACTCTTGGTTCAGTTACATAGTTTAGAAATGAAATTGAGGGCATAATCAGTTACTAGCATAGAATCGGTTGGGTGGGGATGTGATTCATCTGTTGTCACCTCTCGAATCTGCCTCTTCTCTCTGCAAAACCTAGCTGTATGCCCCAATTTTCCACAATTGAAACATTTGATCAGGGGACGTCTCCCTGCATGATCTACATCCATAGCATCTGATGCATGCTGACTAATATTTGACTGATTAGGAAGTGTCACTGCCATGGCCAATGGCTGTGCCTTCATCTCAGGTACAATCGACACCTTTCCTTTTTCAGAACTTCCTCCTGATGACTTTCCAAATTTAGAACCTGCATGCATAGTATGCAGGTGTAGCAACTTTGACTCAGCTTGCTCTTTTCAATACTGCCAATCAAGCTGGAAAGCCCATTCGTACCACTGCTCCAATGTTGTAGGCATAACCAGTAGTTGATATATAGACTTGAACAAGGATGGATTAAGTCCTGCCGTCAAATATTTGATTAACATGGTGTCTCCTAAATTGGTCTGTGAAGCTTCAGCTTTAAATTGCAAAATGAATTCATCTGCTGAGGAAGACCCTTGCCACATGGGCTTCAATTTTCCTACTGCTGTGGCCTTCGGATTAGGATCTCCGAATTGAGCTTCCACTTTATCCAAAAAATCTTGGAAACTCTTAAATGGCTTGTGACCCTGAGCAATTTGATTGATGGATTCATTCCTCCAAAATTGTGCCTTGCCCCCTTGCATATAAGATAGCGCAAACATTATTTTGGATTCAGTTGTACAGAATTCGGGTTCGCGACCTTTAATATACAATATAATAGAACTAATAAAGGATTTAGTATCCTTCATCATTCCATCAAATAATTGTGGTGGTGCGAATTTAGGTAAGCGAATTTTGCCATCTCCAGTATTCTGCGACAACTCTTCTTCATGATGAGATAAAAATTCATCTACCCCTTCCTCCACAGTAGGTGCCAGCTGGACAAGGTTTTGGAGTGTGATGTAATTTACTAGTTGAGAAAGTTGCATAGAGAGCACGTCAACTTTCTCTTCCAGAGTAAGATTGTGATTAGTGGGATCGGAAATTATGTGATCAGTCATGATGTCATTGCTAAAAATAAAACCTAATAAGGTTCTTTGGCTGACTCAGGACCTTTTCTTTGGCAATCCAATTCGGCAATTACTACACTAATGCAAAAGGCCGTAACTAGTACTAAAAATAGTACACTAAACCAGAGCCAAATGGTTGTCTGGTTGCAGCTGTCCTACAGATGAGTACTGCCTTTCGAGCACTGACAACCGCAATATAAGGTGGTGCTGATGCGCAGATTACGAAGTGGAAGTAGATTACGTAAACACAAGTTACTCTTGTCTTGTGACAAGAGGATTGGGGATTGGTAATTGGATGTGGTGGAGTGAAACAAAAGTGAGGGCGCACAGAATATGAGTTGTGTTCTTCTGTCAGGGCAACACCAAATCCACACTAGGATCTTTGTGTGGGCTCTACAAGAAGATGCAACAAGTATAGAATGAGGGATCAAAGTTTGATGTAATGTGATATTTATAGAGCAGTTGGTTGATGAAGGCATTTCTGCACACAGGGTGAGGGTGGGAATCCTAAGAGAACACAACTGATGTGTCTCTTAGTATTTATTGGTTTATATACATACTAAGTTACAACTGTTGTACAATATTTGAATACTGTTTTTACAATGCGAGCATACAGTTCCGTACATATTCTAAATATAGGACACATGAGAATTATCCGTCTCATGGTCATGTTCATTGATAATTTTAATGTTTTTTGGTGTAATACTATTGCGGAAAAATAAAAAAAATTATGATAGGTAACTGTACATGTTTCCTAACACTTTCCAACTCACCTGATTGACACTTGTGGTCTTTGATTGACCCTATTAAGTGTGACATGGTAGCTGTTTTCTGAGTATATTCTTGGCAAGTTTTCATCAGGTTTGCAAATCACTTCTGTAGGTCAGCTGAGATCCCTATCATGTCTCGTAATGGTAAAGGGATGACTGTATCCAAAATACAGGATTGAATTGCATCACCATCTGCCATGTCCTGTATTGTCGATGTGAAGTGATATCAGCTGCCCTTGGGTTTTGAACTGTCTTGCATTTCCATGTCTGGTTGATCTGGCTTATTTGTCATTTTCTTCTTCTCTTTCCATGTGTCTGCTGTGGTCTGATAAAGTGGTTGAGGAGCTGGTGCTGTGGGGATGATGGGCTGTTTCAGTGGTATTGACCCTTTGAAGGATGTGGAAGTAGGTAGTGCAGCTGGGGTTAGTGGTAGCAGTGGAATTTCCCTAGGCTCAGGTGCTCACTTTTGTGGAGGAGGAAGGATGTGCCTGTTTCTGCTTGCACTCAGGTTTCTTAGTTGGATATGGTTTGTATAGAGGTTCTTTTTGTGATCTTGTAACAGGGTAACTGATTGGCCAAGTCAGAGTGGCAGATACGACATTGATGTTGTGGTTTAAGAGGTCGAGCCCATCATATTGTATGCCTGCAGCTTGAACAAAATGAGGTGGTGCTTCTTGATTTTTACCTTTGCTTGAGGCTCCTGCATTTGTGCATTCCCAAGCCTCCAGCTTCACTAGTGTTCTGAGCCATCAGGGCATTGAATCAAACCTAATGGTCTTTTTAGTTTTCTTAAGCTTGGGTGAAGTGTTGTCATTTGAGTCACTGAAATCTTCAGTATCGGACCATTTGTGCAGGTTGATCTCGCCTATAGCTGCATCAATATCTGTATCATCAAATTCTTGTTGGAGAAGAGCCATCCATTCACGCTCATGACAACTGATTTCATCACTGACTTACTGGAATCTGATGGATTTGATGTGTTGATGGTTGTGGTAGACCATGGGCTTACTAAGGGGGTAATTCTAATCCCTTGTAACAAAACTGTTGATGCTATAGGAGCTGCCACCCTTTACCTGAATTATGTCTACAAAAGATTTGGTCTTCCTGATAAGCTAATCTCCAACAGAGACCCAAGGTTTGCTTGCCAATTGTTTCAAGAACTTGGACGGATCCTCAGGATCAAATTAGCAATGAGCACTGCCTATCATCTGCAAACTGATGGGGAAAGTGAAAGGGTAAACCAGGAGATTGAAGTCTATCTTTGGATGTTTTGTTCTAACAACCCAGAGAATTGGAAGCATCTCCTACCCATGGCAGAATTCACACATAATCAGAGGATGCATTCGGTACAGAAGAATTCCCCATTTCATGTATCTTGTGATGGGATATGAACCAAAGGCAATTCCGCTTCACTACATGAAAACTAACATACCGGAATTAGAAAAGAGGATTGTCCTCCTCCAAAGAGCATGAGATGAAGCTTTGGTGACTCACAAACTTGCCAGACAAATGGTCTCTGAACAAGTCCATTGGACCTTTTCCCCATTCAAACTAGGGCAGAAGGTATGGCTCAAAGCATAGAACTTAAAAACCACATACCCATCTAGGAAACTGGCCCTGAAACATCAAGGGCCATTTACAATCAAAGAAGTTCTCAACCCCCTGAACTACTGCCTAGACCTCCCAAAGCAATGGAAAATACATCCAGTCTTCCATGCCACCCTCCTCACTCCCTATGATGAAACCGATACCCATGGACCAAACTTTCCAGAACCACTCCTGGATCTTATAGAAGGAGAGAAGGAATATGAAGTAGAAGCAATAGTCTTGCATAGAAAGACAGTGCAAGGATACCATTACCTGATAAAATAGAAAGGTTACCCAACCTTGGAAAATTCATGGGAACCAGAATGGAACTTATCTCATGAAAAAGAACTGCTAACCAACTATAAAAGAAGAAAGAAACTCTAACAAAAAAAAAAAAAACAACCATGATTGACATGCCTCTCCCAATCGCTCTCCATATCCTCCCTAGTTACTTATTCCTGTCAAATCACAACAACCAACCAGCCATCCAATGAGCTCTGCACCATCACCACAACCTAGTCCCCCTATACAACACCTGGTCCACTCAATCAACATATCCTTGCCAATGCACAGGCACAAGAATGTGCCTTACTCTCTGCTCCCATTGACACAGGAATTCTACCCATCCTATCTCCTCTCATCCCTCCATCTGATACCTGACCCTTGCTGACCCCCTCCTCAGACAAAATCATTCAAAAGAAAGACAAAGGCAAAATGGGACCCTATTGCTACCTATGTAAATGAAAAGGACAATTTCTGTCCTACTGCCCTCAGTCTACTTGTATTCGTTGTAAAAAGACCCCCCCTGGACATCCTTCAGTTCATTATCCTACTCTCAAAGAGGAACCACAGCCTTCCAATTATTCTGACAGTCCTTTGATGATGCTGCCTGGGCAAATATCACTGGAGAACCGATTGGGGACTATTAGCCCCAAAACAAGAACAAATACTGTAGATTTCATTTTATACTCGTATACTTCTCTCTTTCTTTACTTCCATTTACTTTTCTCTTCACCTCTCGAAAACCCCTGGCCTGTTAAACCCATCTTGATCACCTTTCCAATTGTTCTGGCCCTGGTCCTCATCTTCTTTGCCCTCCTACAAATCTCATGATGGCAAGAACATCGTTTCCCAAGGATGTCTTCCCCTACCTACCCAAATACAACCAGCACTGTCCGCTTTAACCATGACACCACTAGTGAAGAGCTAGAATTAGATGACCTCTGACCACCACCACCCATACGCAAACTGAGTGAACCCCCCTTTCCTCCTCCAGCCAGGATGAGACAAGTAATGTTCAAGCGATGACCCACCCCATTGAGAGTGGAGATACCTTCCTCTCCGACTGCTCCTGAAAACCCTCTCCTGCTCACTGAACTCTCACTGACCTCTCCCATTTCTATGCCTACCTCATCACAGGCACATCAGGCCATGTTCCCATCCCCAGCCACAGACTCAGTCAACCCTTCTCCACACCCATCATGGGGCTTGGGAAAGTCGAGGTCTTAGTAGAAGAAAATTGGTGATTTTCAAGATAAAGAAGGGGTAATGTTACAAATCTTACAAGTGGTAGATGGACCAGGACATTCATTTTTCTTTTCTCATTTGTGCTTACTATTCTAACGGACTGTTACCCTACTGCTCCCTCTGACATCCATCTTCTAATTCACCTATTGGTAGATAGGAGTTATTCTTCATGTATATAAATGATATAGTCAGCAGTCTTGCTCCTTAGCTTGACCTGAGCAATCAACATTCTCAACTCTACAAGTACAACCACCCTTGACCACTCAGAAAGCCTCTGAGTTGGTAGGACAGAATATGTTACTGAGAAGGCCTCCAGTAACAGATAGAACTACTGACTGTTGATTGACTATGTATATCAACAGAAGTGCTTGTACTTAAGTTGAGGCAATTGTCTTAACACACTATCTCAACTGCAGTTTCCAGTTCAACTCTGCTTCTCAATGACTATCAACAAATCACAGGGGCAGTCAGTTCAGCATGTGGGATTGGATTTGAGGAGTCCAGTGTTTACACATGGGCAGTTTTATGTGGCAGTGTCATGAGTTCAGTCAGTGCACAACATCAAAGCAATTTGGCCAAACACAAGCAAGACAGCAAGAACAAAAAACATTGTATATAATGACGTACTGATTGATTAACATATTAATGTATAAAATGTAGATAATGGCTTAATGTAGTATAATGTATATAGGGATATCAAAATGTAAATAACAAGTTTGTGATGATGACATGGAAACATACAAACACACACACAGGGACCCTTGGCCCCTGTGTGTGTTGT
>QLOK01008718.1:0-18304 GCA_003313805.1 Tricholoma flavovirens
ACGTGAGAGGTACAACAAACACAAAAAGAAAACCTGCCCTCGCATTTTCGAGGGGCGGGTGGGGCTAACTACATAACTATTAGCCCCTCCCCCGCAAGGCGAGCAGGGGAGGGGTATAATCTAATTTAAATGCCCCCCTCCGAGGGGGGTGTGTGGCCGTTGTCAGCTTGTGCATTGGTGCTTTTGGCCCTGCCCCGCCGTCTCCATCTCTGTCCCTGTCCCTGTCCCCACCACCTCGGCCCCTTCGCAGGGGTGAGGCGGGTGCTGGGTGTGCACTGTTGCCATCCCCTCCCTCCCGCCCCCTCCGCCGCCGTCGTCCTGTCGTTGCTGTCCCATTGCTTGCAACAGAGGGGGCGGGTGCCTCCTTGTCATCCACTGTTGTTCGTCTGTTGTTCATCCCCCATCCTCCCCTTCCTCCTCCTGGTCGTCGTCCTACCCCTGTGGGCTGTCGTCGTCGTTGGGATTCCTGTTGTCTGCCGTCCCATGGGCGTCGAAAGTTTAAATTAGTACCTAAAAAACTTGGTTAGTAAAAAGAAAAGTGGGAAATAAAAAATATATACCTGTGGACCAAGAGACATCAATGATGTCTCTTGGGCTGTTTTCCCGTTTGGTTTGCCTCCTCGTCGTCATCTCCCCGTCGTTGTCGTCCATCAGCACCCGCTTTCCCCCGTGTGAGCAGTGGCTCGCAGCAGCGGGGGTGGGGGCTGGGGTTGTCGTCCTTGTCTCTCGTCGTCCCATCCCTCGTCCTTCGTTGTTGTTGTTGCTGTTGTTGTCTGGGTGCTGTGTCGGCTCTGCCATCCCATCATCACAGTAGTTCTAATTGGTACCTAAAAAAGTGTGTTAGTAACAAAAAGAGTGAAATGAAACAAAAAAAAACTTACAGATGGCCCAAGAGACGTCGGCGATGTCTCTTGGGCCTTTTCTTTTCGTTTACCTTGTCCCCCCCGTCCCGTCTCGTCTTCCTCGTCGTCCCCGTCCTTGCACTGGGTCGTTTTCATTGCCCCCTTGCTGTTGCATCGTAGTCGTCATCATTATTGTTAATAGTTAAAATTGTACCTAAAAAAACTATGTTAGTAACGAGTAAATGAAATGAGAAAAGAAAAGAAAAAAATACCTATGGCCCAAGAGACGTCAATGACGTCTCTTGGGCCATATGCTAGCGGTGGGAGGAAGGGTGTAGGTGGCGGCGTTGTTGTTGCATCGTCGTTCCTGTCCCGTTGCATCCAGTTTCCACCCCATGAGCAGTTGCTCACGGCGGTGGATCGGGGTGCTGATGTGGCGGTGGTGGCAGCCATTGTGGTTTAGGGTCAGTATAAAGTAGATACCTATATTTAAAAACCTAAGTTAGTTCAAACAAAAAAGTGAGAAACGAACATAAAAACTTACCTACGGCCCAAATGATGTTGACAACATCGTTTGGGCCTGTTTAGTGCACCGTCTCATTGTCCCCTCGTCCCCCCTCATCTGGTGGTGGTGGGCACCCCTGTCCCACTCAGTCGTCGGCTTCGTCGTTCCACCTGCGATCCACCCCATGAGTGGTTGCTCGTGAGGCTGGGGGCGGGTGGTGGGTTGTTTGTCGTTGGGTCTTGTTGGGCTGGCATTGTCGCTGTCGCTGTCGCCCCCTCCTTGCCGTTGCCATCGTCGTCCCTCTGGCGTCGTTGTCCCTGTCGTTGTCCTGCTGTCGTCGTGCCCCTGCTGGTCCTGGTCCTGGTTGTCCCATTGTTGTTCTCTTCTCGTTGGCAGTTGTTGTCGTGGTCTGCTCCCCATTTCCACCCTGCGAGCAGTTGCTCGTGGCGGTGGTGGCGTGGTTTTAGGGTCGTCGTGTCGTTACAAAATGGATAGAACCTATAATTAAGAAAAACATAAGTTAGTTCAAACAAAAATAATGAGAAACGAATATAAATTAACTTACCTAGGGCCCAAATGATGACAGCGTCGTTTGGGCCCGCTTCATGCACATTGCGGCTCCTGTCCATCATGTGGTGCTGTGGTGGCAGCCATGGGACCTGTGGCTGTGGGTGTTGGGGAGGTGGTGGTGGCAAGGGAAGGAGGAGGGTGGTCATCGTCGTCGAGTGTGGTGGTGGTGGTGGTTGAGCATGATGAGCTGGCACTGTTGATGATGGCTGTGTGCTTTGTAATACACAGCCACTGGGAACCCTACCTAGGGTGTTGAATTACATGACCATTTACGCCCTTGTGGTGTAATGGTTAGTCACATCTTTGTTTATGTAATGGTTGATGTAATGGTCGAGGGTTTGACTCTCAGCAAAAACATTACTTTTATACTTATAAGTAAGGACAATGTGACCTAACTAGGACTCAGACAAGCTCGGACTATTCCTAGAAATTCCGAGTCTGAGCACCTGGTTAGGAATCTACTAGGACTTCACTCGGACTCCGATCGGACAAAGTTAGGACTAGGAATGCAACTTTGGCAGTAACTCCTGCCAAAGAAATTCCTAGTAAATTCTGCTCAGATTCTGATTGGAATAGGTGGGGGAGAGTAAAGAGCTCCACAGCTGTGTTCATTGATAATTTTAATGTTTTATGGTGTAATACTACTGTGAAAATAAGAAAGATTATAGTAGGTAACTGTACATGTTTCCTAACATTACCCCCTTTTTATTCTTTGACTTCCAGGTGAGAGATCATGTGATAATCAGGTGCCATGAAATTGTGATATATTGTCGGAATTTCAAGTTTTCATACTCCACTCATGCTATTCTTTGTGGTGCATTAAGATATTTATTGTAAAAATCACATATAGCATCTTGTGCATTTCTACAATTATCCCCAGGTTCCCAGGAGTTATTTTCATCTGTATAGCCTTTCCATTTTACCAAGAATTCAAGTTTGTTACAACACAGTTGTGAATCAAGAATTTCTTCAACAATAAATTCAGGTTCACCTTCAACTTCAATAGGTGGTTGTGGAGTAATTTGTTGTCCCAGTATAATAGGTGGTTTGTAGGGTCATAAGCAAGAGACATTAATTGGCACATCAATTTTGAATGATGACAGCAATTTTAGCTCTACTGCATTAGGTGAGATAATTTTAGAAATAGGATAGGGACCAATATGTTTCTCCATCAATTTCCTAGACAGGCATGTCATATGTAAATCCTTGGTACTAAGCCACACTTTGTCTCCAATTTGGTACTTGGGTGTGTCTGCACACAAGCAATTGGCATAGTGCTTCATACCATTGCATGCCTTAGATAATACTGCCTCCGTCTTGATTTGTACATTTTTCATCTGCTGTACAAAATCCTCCACCGCTTGTACTTTCACATTCCTTCTCAGTTTAAATCCCATACAAGGGTTATACCCATAATTAGCATAAAATGGTAATACCTGAGTAGATGACTGGAATTTATTATTGTATGAGAATTCAGCGATTGCCAGCCACTCTGGCCAATCAGTTTGGCAATGATTGACAAACAACCTCAAATATTGCTCTAACTCCTGGTTCATTTGCTCTGTCTGCCCATTGGTTTGGGGATGATATGCCATAGATAATTTGGTTTGAATACCCAAGGTTTTATTTAGTTCCTTCATGAATGCGGCTGCAAATTGGGGTCCGTGATTGGAAATAACTGTATTCAGTAATCCATGTAATTTCCACATGTGATCATGATATAGGTGTGCCAAGCCTAAGGAACTCATTTCCTGGGTTGTAGGAATAATATGGACTTGTTTGGTGAAATGATCACATATGACTAAAATAGAATTGTAGCCTTGTGCCTCGGGAAGTCCAGTAACAAAATCTACTGAGATATCAATCCAGGGTCCTGTTGGGATTGGATTTGGCATTAATTTCCCAGCTGGCATTTCCAGATAGGATTTGCTGCATTGACAAGTATCACAACCCTCCACACAACTCTGTACGAGTTTAGAAATTCCTGGCCACCAATAATTCCTCATCACTAACTCCAGGGTTTTCCATCTGCCTGAGTGTCTGGATATGGAAGTATTATGATGTAATCAGACAATTTCCTTTTGCAACTCAATGTCCTTCGGCACATACACCTTTCCTCTGAACAATATTAACCCTTGTTCTTCACACCACTCTTCTCCTTTAATAGTCTTTTTCTTCTCTCCTTTCATATCTTTTACAGCCTTTATTACTTCCTCATCCATATCAGTACAGTTCTGAATTTTTGATAGCATTTCTTTTTTGGAACTATCTATTAATGACCTTGATGCATCGTGCATATACAGAAATATTCAGGCTTCAACAAGGTAATATCCTTGTTATCATTCTCCACCCCCTTTTATGATCAGGTCTCCATGATAATGTGTTGGCTTTTTTCATCAAGCTTGCCAGTTTGTGAATTAAGTGGAAATTGAAGCGTGATACAAATAATGCCCAATACGCTTGTCAGCAATTTAATTTTTTGGTAGACATGAAGTATTGGAGATTTGAGTGATCCATCCAAATTTCCAATTCATGTTTTGCCCCTTCCAAATAATGTCTCCATGCCTCCAACACTCGGATTATTCCCAACATCTTTTTATCATGGACATCATAATTTCTTTCTACATCATTCAACCCTTAGATAGAAATGCACATGGATGCCATTTCTCATCTTCACATAGCATAGATAATACCACACTGGTAGCATAATCGGATGCATCAGATTCTACCCTTAGTGGTCGGGTAAAATCTACTGGTACTAATATGGGACCTTCACAAATTTCCTCTTCAATTCCTTGAATGTTCACTGCTGCAGTTCTCCCCATTTCCAGACTACTCCTTTTCTGGTAAGATTGTGTAATGGCATGGTGACTTTGGAAAAATTATGTACAAGGCATTGATAGAAGTTCATGAGATCTAAGAACACTTGTACATCTTTGACCTGTTCAGGAACAGGCCATGACATAATGGCTTCTACCTTGATTGGATCCATTTTGATTCCATTGGGACCAATGATCAATCTGAGGAACTCAGTCTCTGCCACATCAAAATACACTTCTTGGCTTTCAAAAATAGATCGCTCTCCTGTAGCTTCCTCAACACTTCTTTTACAATTTCCTCATGCCCTTCCTCGCTTTCTGTAAATATAAAAATGTCATCAATAAATACAATGACAACACATTGATCAATTTCCTCTTTTAGAATATTGTTCATCATATTCTGAAAAGTGGGTGGACTATTAGTCATTCCAAAAAACATGACTAATGGTTCGAATGATCCTTGATGTGTAGAAAAAGTGGCTTTCCACTCATCTCCTTCTTGATGCACACAACCCCATCGTAAATCCAATTTTGTAAATATCTTTGCCTTTCCAACCTTGTCAATGATCTCTGAGATTAATGGTAAGGGATATGAATTTTTGACTGTCCACTCATTTAGATAGTGGTAGTTGGTACACATGCACTTCTTCAAATCTTTTTTTGGAATAAAGAATATGGGTGAAGTTTGCAGGGATTTTGATGGATGTATATAGCCTTTCCTCAACTGCTTGCTAATGAAATCATCAACCTCTTTTTGCTCCTGCAGAGATAAGGGATAGACTTTTGATTTCTTCAGCACAAATCCAGGCTTCATCTCGATTCCATGATCCCATGGTTTCCTCCTTGGCATTCTTTCTGATTCCTTCTTTTGGAACACTGATAAGTAATTATGATACTTCTCAGGTACCAACTCTTCCATGGTTTTATCAATCTTTGGGGGATTTGGATTCCATGATTGCCCTCCACAAATAAACCAAAATAGATCATTGGGATTATTTTTCTCAATCATGATCGGTTTCTCCCCATTAGGCATGTCTTCATCAGGAACCTCCTCTACCATGACTGAATACTTCCCTGTGCTACTCTTCTCTCTTTTCACCTTCTTTTCCTTTTTCAACTTCCTACCAAACACATTACACTCCCTAGGGCAACAGTTCATTTTTACTTCCCCAGTTTTCCAATCAACACTAGGGTTATGTTTATGTAACCAATTGTACCCTATTATTAGATTAGTCTTTCCAAGGTCGCACACCTCAAATATGGCTCTCTCCTTGTGACCCTGGTAGGACAGAATCAATGTCACCTCTTCTTCCTCCCTTGTTCACTGTTCCATTGATGTTATACACAATTACAGGATGCTTGAGTTTGTGCATGTAAATTCCATTGTTCTGAATCAATGCATGATTTATAAATAAACCAGTAGCACCACTGTCTAATAGTACCTCAACATCTACCATTGTGTGTGTATCAACTGTCTTCAACCCTACTGTCAATGTTACTTTGCGTTCAATGTGTGCTGAGCAGATAAAGGTTTTGGAGTTTTCTGAAAGTGGTTATTTTTGGATTGATGATGTGCTTTGCCTTTACTCCTGGTTTGGTTACATAGTTTTGAAATGAAATTGAGGGTGTAATACATAGGTTACTAGCATAGGATTGGTTGGGCAGGGATGTGAATCATTGGTTTCCTCCACTGTTAATACATCATATTGATTATGAGTCTCCAATGGGGAAACCTTCACTGGGACTGCTCAGGAAAATTCTGCTCTTCTGTTGTTGCCTCTTGAATCTGCCTCTTCTCTCTGCAAAACCTAGCTGTATGACCCAATTTTCCACAATTCAACTGATTGGGAAGTGTCACTGCCATGGCCAATGGCTGTGCCTTCATCTTGTGTATGATCGACACCTTTCCTTTTTCAGAACTTCCTCCTGATAACTTTCCAAATTTAGAACCTGCATGTGTAGTATGTGGGTGTAGCAACTTCGACTCAGCTTGTTCTTGGCGATATTGCCAATCAAGCTTGAAAGCCCATTTGTACCACTGCTCCAATGTTGTAGGCATAACTGGTAGTCAATATATAGACTTGAACAAGTACAGATTAAGTCCTGCCTTCAAATATTCAATTAGCACAGTGTCTTCTAAATTGGTTTGTGAAGCTTCAGCTTTAAATTGCAAAATGAATTCATCAGCTGAGGAAGACCCTTGCTGCATGGTCTTCAATTTTCCTACTGCTGTTGCCTTCAGATTAGGATCTTTGAGTTGAGCTTCCACTTTATCCAAAAAATCTTGGAAACTCTTAAATGGCTTGTGACCCTGAGCAATTTGATTGATGGCTTCATTCCTCCAAAATTGTGCCTTGCCCCCTTGCATATAGGACAGTGTGAACATTATTTTGGATTCAGTTGTATGGAATTCAGGTGTTAAGGTCATGCCTATTTCGAGGGAGGAATCGGAAAACGCATGGGTTTTCCGAAGGGGGACAAATGAGACTTGGCTTCAACTTACATATAAGAAGTTGCGCCTTTCCTCTTGATTAGGGTTGTCTCTGATTTACTGGACTTGAATGTGAATGCGCAGATTATGCACTGGGTTTCCATACTAGATGGCAAGTGAGGATGAAGATTCCAAGTAGTGCTTAACTAATCAATATTCAAACTGAATAGCTTGACCTAATGTACGAGCTTATATACTAAGTACAAATGTTTCCACAATAATCTAGTAGAGTCTACAATGACTATTACTAATAGATGAGTAAGATAACTCAGGGATTACATGGGTTGCCTGAAGCCTAGAATATTCCACAGTGTTCTTTCCTAATTTCCTGAGTTGGACTTGTAGTACCTGATTGCTATTTCAGTTTACTAATCCTTGTGATCCTTTCTATCGGTATTACTGCAGTCATCCCATGGGTTTTGCAATGTCAGAAGATCAGAGCATGACATTATTTCCCCCTTAGTGCCGAGCCTTCGAGGCATGTGATCGTTCAATGTCTTGATTTGGTAATTTCTTGATTTTATTCCCAACCATCATCTTCCAGCATCTATCCGTTGTCTGTTCCTATGCCAGCCACTACCAACGAATCATCCAGTTCGAAAAAGACCACTGCAGACCTCGAGGCTGAATTGGCCACCATGGAGGAGGAGGAGGCTGCTGAGGCGAGACAGAAACAGGAGTGTGTTGGCTGCAGGCTCGAGCGGGTTTCCTGCTCTGGGTGGGGATGGGATGAAATTGTTTGAGAGGTTGGTGGTGGGGATCGAGAAGATGGGGACAGAGTTGGAAGGGGTGAATGCGAGGCTGGAGAGGATTGAGGGTGTGCTGCAGGAGGGCGTGGCTGACGAGGTTGACAAGATTGTGTACCATGGTCTCAACAACCAATGGTTTGATTCGTGGAGGGACAGCGAGATCGAGGAGGAGATCAGGGAGCTGGAGGAGGAAAACCAGGAATTCTGGGAATTCCTCCAAACTCGGATCAAGGGGTTGGAAGATGGGAAGAAGGGTAGTCTGGCAGAGGGAGAGGCTACAGAGGGGGGAGGTGAAGTGGCTGTGGAGTAGGCGGCGGGTAAAATGTGGGTCCTCCGTACTGTAGAAAAGTATGGAAAAATTGTTTGTGTAAATAATTAAACTATCTGTTTCTAAAAAAAATCATAAGAGTATAATTGAGATGAAGTGAAACTTTAGAGGGGTAAGGGACCAGGTTTGCGTGGGTAACACACATAGAAGTCAGAGATAAGTTCCTGGGTGTGGTCAAGTTCCATAGCTGGTAACCAGGAGTTTTCTCCATTGGTGCCTTCATAACCTGTCCAGCAAATGAAGTACAGGAGTTTACATTTCCTGCGGTTGTCAATTTTTGAGTCCAAGATTTCAGCTATCTCATACTCGAGTTCATTATAGATTATGACAGGAGGGGGTGCAGGTTGCACTTGATTTGGGATTTGGTTCGGGACTTCTGGTTCCAGTTGGGAAACATGGAAGATGGGGTGTATAGTGCACATATGCATGGGTAACCATAGTGTGAATGAGTGGGTACTGGGTTGAGCTATAATACCAATGGTAAAGTTGGGTGGGGGTTGCCATTGGCGATCTGCGGGTTCTTGGTAGCATTGTTGCACTGCAGACATATGGGTGCAGAGTTTGGTGTGGAGTTCATCTAGGTCCATGACATATTCATGGGCATGTTGTGATGCAATTTCTCGTTCAGGATATACAGTGATGTTTGGGTGATATCCTTTGTTGGCATAGAAGGGTGAAATGCCTGTGGTAGCGCTTGGAGCATTGTTGTACGTGAACTCGGCTAGGGGCAGAAGCTCAGACCAATTATCCTGCTGATAATTGCAGAATATTGGTAGGTATTGCTCCAAGGTCTGATTGAGACATTCAGTTTGCCCATCTCCTTCTGGGTGATAGCCTGAGGTGAAGTGAATCTTCATGTCCAGGGATTTTCCTAGAGAACGGAAAAAAGCAGAACCAAATTCTGATCTGCGGTTGCGTAACATGCACGGGAACTCCATGCTTTGAGAATACATGGATCATGAATAACTTTGCGAGTTGGGGAGCAGTGATTTCATCCACAGTGGGAATGAAGATACCTTGCTTTGATAGATGGTCAACTATGACGAGGATAGAGGTGTGGCCAGAGGACGTGGGTAGGTGTTCAATAAAGTCCATGGAGATGAAGTTCCATGGTCTTTCTGGCACCAGGAGTTGCTTCAAAAAACTGTAAGGTTTATGCTGTGGGGCCTTCGAGTGTTTGCACATCATGCATGAGTTGCAGAAATGTTGGACAAGTGTTCAAAGGTTTGGCAATACATAGTCTCGTTGTACTAGTTGGAGTGTCTTGTTCTGACCAAGGTGTCCTGAAGAATGTGATCATGTTTGTACTGCAGGATCTTGAGTCAAAGGTCATTAGCATCAGGAACATAGATGCAGTCATTACGACATAGTAAACCACTGCTATCAATGGTCCACTTAGGATCAGAAGTGCATGGGAAGTGCGCAGCAGAACAGGGTCAAGGGAGTAAGATTCTCAGATGGTGTTATGGAGTTGTTCAATATCCATAATCACTGCAGTACAAAAGATTGGTGTGGTGAAATAAGTTGCCCATAATGAGGTGGTGAGTTGCTCATTGGTGAATATAGGGTGCCTGTTGCTCGGTTTTGCTGTGGCAAAGTCACTATTTCCCCCTTTGTGGTAGATGTCCCATCATCTAGTTAGAGCATTGGGTTTTGCCCCTAGCTTCCCAGGATGGAAGTGAATAACCATATTGAACTGCGAAAGGTATTCAGACCAGCGAGCTTGGCACTGAGTGAGTAACTTCATGGTAGCGAAATATTCCAGGTTTTTGTGGTCAGTAACCACGTCGACGGGAATTGCGCTGCCTTCAAGGTATTGGCACCAATGCTTGAATGCTTCAAAGATGGTTAATAATTCCTTGTCATGGGTGTCATAGTTCAGTTCTGCAGCATTGAAGGAATGTGAATGGAATGCAACAGGGTGGATGTCATCAGAAGTATAGATGGAAAGGATAGCAGTGAGGGCGTAGTCTGAGGCATCAGTTTTGATGACCATATGAGAATCTGGGACCCAATGGGTGAGTATAGGGGTGTGGGTGAATTCCTCTTTCAGATGATTGAAAGTGGTTCAACAATCTTCACTAAAATTCCAGGGTGCATATTTGTGGGTGAGCTGGGTCAGTGGTATGGTAATCTTGGAATATCTGTGGATAAAGCAGCGGTAAAAATTGCAAAACCCTAGGAACAACTGAATGTCTTTTACCTTGCGTGGTTCGGGCCAATCCATAATGGACTGGACCTTATCTTGGGCCATATGCAAACCATTGGGCAAAAGGATAAATCCAAGGTATTCCACAGTGTCTTTGTGGAATTCACATTTCTGTGCACCCGCGTAGAGGCCATTTGCATGCAATCTGCGAAGTACTTTTTTGACATGCTTTTGATGCTGGGACATGTCATTAGAGTAGATTAGGATGTCATCAAGGTAAATGATGGCGCAAACATCCAGGAGGTCATGAAACATGTTGTTCATGAATCATTGAAAAGTTGCTGGTGCGTTTGTAAGACCAATGGTACAACCAACCATTCATAGGAACTGTAACAGGTACAGAAGGTAGTTTTCCATTCTTCACCATCAGCAATGCGTACTAAATGATAAGTGTGGTGCAAATCAATTTTGGTGTATATGTGGGCCTTTTTTGGCGCATCAAGAAGGTCGGATAGTAAGGGAAGTGGGTATCTGTCCTTTTTGGTGAGTTGGTTGAGGCTGCGGTAATCCATGCAAAGCTGTAATTATCTGCTCTTTTTCTTGACAAAGAGTATGGGTGCTCCATGGGGGGATTTCAAGGGTTGTATGAAGCCATTGTTTAGGTTCTCGTCAATGAAAGCACAAAGTGCCTCCAATTCTGAGGGGGACAAGGAGTACATACATCCAGGAGGAGGCAAAGTGCCTTCTTCCATTTCAAGCTTCAGGTCGTAGGAACAATGGGGAGGAAGGGTATCAGCCTTTTTCTTGCTGAAGACATCGGCAAACTTGTGGTATTCTTCTGGAACACCAGAGAGATCCATGGTAGGCACGGTATGCATGGCCTTTCCATACGCAGATTCCTGAGTTAGAGATAGCTGGAAAACTAAGGATCCTTGTAAACAGGTAGCTTGCATGTAGGCAGGAGCATTGATCAAGGAGATTTGTGGTGGAGAGGAACTGGGAGTAGAAGGGTCAAGGTTCGGGTTTAGCATGGGTTTCTGGTCAAGGAGGGGTTCAGATGGATCAGGCAGCGAAGCTGCTTCTCTGGGAGATGTCTGGGGAGCTGGACCTCTATGATTAGTGGAATGGAAAGTGATATGGCCTGTAAACCAGTCAATCAATGGATTGTAATGTTTTAGCCAATTATATCCAAGAACCACTGAACAGGAAGAGTCGAGCGAAGTGACATCAAACAGATGGAGTCCCACAGGTGGAACCGTGAATATGGGGATACATTATGGTTGTTGGTGAAGGTCTTGTCTATGAAGCAGTGAGAGGAACTGGAGTCTGTGAGGGTATGAACGGGGAGTGAAAATGAGGGAATGGTCAAGGTGACATAGGGGGAATCTGGATCAGAAAGAGCAGCTGCATTAAGTCGAACAAATTTTGCTATGCGGTCAAGGTCAATGCAACCCTCAGCCCATGTAGCTTGATCATGAGGGTTGCTGACTATTTTTTTGAGTCCACAGAATCCAACTTGGATTCTCCAACTGTGGCAGCATGGGCCTTGGCTGTCTTGGACTTGGGACAGTCTTGTGCTACATGGCCCTTTTCTCCACAATAGAGGCAAAGCCTTCCATCATCGGCGTTCCCATTCCTTGGTGGTAAGTTTCCCATTTTTTCCTACCTTTGAGGAATCCTTGAATTTCTCTTTTGAGTTCTTCAGCTTATTGGTGGGCTCAGGTTTCAAAGCATTTCCCAAGGCTTCATTCATGGGTTTCGCACTGTTTGAGTTTGAGTTTGAGGGTTTGTTGTCCTTCTTGTTGGAAGGCTGTGACTTGTGACTGGCTTCATCCTTCATCATCCAATAGATTTCATCAGCGCCTTGTGCCTTTAAACATAAATCAGCGAGTTTGGTGGGTTTACCACCATGAAGGATTTCTGTTAATAGCCATAATGGAAGTCCATGGAAGTAGCACGCACTAAGTGCAGATTCATTCCAATCGAGTTTGGAGGCGAGTTTCCAAAACTTGATGTTGTACTTGATGATGTGTGAGTGTTCCTTCATTGATAGTTCAGTGAGGGCTTTCTTGGCATCGCCTATGGGGTCATGGGGGCCAAAGTTGGCTTCAAGTTCATTGATGAATGTGGGGAAGTCCCACATCCAATGTGCACTATCGGTCGGGTCCATTAATCCAGGTTCGAACCAATTGATTGCTGCTCCCTTGAGGTAGGAGAGCACGAAGAGAATTCTTTTCTCATCTGAGAACACATGGGGTTGATCGTGGAAATGGAGGTTACATGAGACGAGGAAGTCGTGCAATTTGCACAGGTCAGAGCCATCAAAAGTGTCAGGTTCTCGCACCTTGACTTTATCAGGCTTGGGGGCGGATTGTGGCTGGCAGAGTGTCTGAATGCCAACTGTGAGGTCAGACATGACCTGAAGAAACCTTTTGTTCTTGTTGGGAGTTTGTTGGTCATTGTCTGGTTCATTGTTGCTGGGGTCATCAGGATCTCCATCATCTCCTCCATCACCATTCTCTGGGTCAGGAGGGTCATCAGGGAAATCTTGGGGCCCTTTGACGTAATCTAATGGTAAGGCTTCAGAAGCATTGTGAGTTCTGTCAATGTCTTCTGGTACCTCAGGTGCTGCACGGTTATTGCACTGTCTTGGTGCGTTTTGACTGCTGACAGAATCTGCACCAGAGCCTATGGGTCGGAATGCTGATATTACATGTGTGGAGGTACTGAAAGTGGTACCATGTCTTGCAGGGGTCAAAGAGGATCATGGTTGTGCAGTTAACCCAGCACGTTGGGAATTTCGAGTGGTTCAGGTTTGGGTGGCCATAGAGGTTTGTTGAAATGAAGTAATCAAGGGAAATGTAGTTTGAATATACTGTTAAGGTCATGCCTATTGTGAGGGAGGAATTGGAAAATGTGCAGGTTTTCCAAAAGGGGACAAACGAGACTTGGCTTCAACTTATAAGAAGTTGCACCTTTCCTCTTGATTAGGGATGTCTCTGATTTACTGGACTTGAATGCGAATGCGTGGGTTATGCGCCGGGTTTCCGTACTAGATGGCAAGTGAGTATGAAGATTCCAAGTAGTGCTTAACTAATCAATATTCAAACTGAATAGCTCGACCTAATGTGCTAGCTTATATACTAAGTACAAATGTTTCTACAATAATCTAGTAGAGTCTACAATGACTATTACTAATAGATGAGTAAGATAACTTGGGGATTACATGGGTTGCCCAAAGCCTAGAATATTCCACAGTGTTCTTTCCTAATTTCCTGAGTTGGACTTGTAGTACCCGATTGCTATTTCAGTTTACTAATCCTTGTGATCCTTCCTATTGGTATTACCATGGTCATCCCATGGGTTTTGCAATGTCAGAAGATTGGAGCATGACATCGGGTTTGTGACCTTTAATATACAATATAATAGAACTGATAAAGGATTTAGTATCCTTCATTGTTCCATCAAATAATTGTGGCGGTGCAAATTTAGGTAAGCGAACTTTGCCATCTCCATTATTCTTCAATGACTCTTCCTCATGATGAGATAAAAATTCATCCACCTCTTCCTCCACAGTTTCTCTTCCAGCATAAGATCATGATTAGCAGAATCAGAAATTATGTCATCAGTCATGACATTGTTGCTAAAAATAAGACCTAACAAGGTTCTTCAGCTGACTCAGGACCTTTTCTTCAGCAATCCAATTCAGCAAATGCAAACAGCCATAATTAGCACTAAAAATAGTACACTAAACCAGAGCCAAACAGTTGTCTGGTTGCAGCTGTCCTACAGATGAGTACCGCCTTTCAAGCACTGACAACTGCAATGTAAGGCAGTGCTGATGTGCAGATTATGAAGCGAAAGTAGATTATGTAAACACAAGTTACTCTTGTCTCATGACAAGAGGATTGGGGATTGGTAATTGGGTGTGGTGTGGTGAAACAAAAGTGAGGGTGCATGGAATATGAGTTGTATTCTTCTGTCAGGGCAACACCAAATCCACTCTAGGATCTTTGTGCAGGCTCTACAAGAAGACGCGACAAATATAGAAAGGGGGATCAAAGTTTGATGTGATGTGGTAATAATAGAACAGTTGGTTCACAAAGGCTTTTCTGCACACAATGTGATGGTGGGAATCCTAAGAGAACACAACTGATGTGTCTCTTAGTATTTATTGGTTTTTATAGTAAGTTACAATTGTTGTACGATATTTGAATACTGTTTTATGATGCGAGCATACAGTTGTGTACATATTCTAAATATGGGGCACTTGAGAATTATCTGTCTCATGGTTGTGTTTATTGATAATTTTAATGTTTTATGGTGCAATACTACTGCGAAAAAAATAAGAACAATTGTAGTAGGTAACTGTACATGTTTCCTAACAGTATTGAACCTTCCTCCAAGTCGATCTCGAGGTCATAAAAATGATGAGGAGGCAGGACATCAGTTTTTCC
The DNA here is from genome assembly GCA_003313805.1 of Tricholoma flavovirens. Classification (NCBI taxonomy): domain Eukaryota; kingdom Fungi; phylum Basidiomycota; class Agaricomycetes; order Agaricales; family Tricholomataceae; genus Tricholoma; species Tricholoma flavovirens. Next base: position 14,911 of record QLOK01008718.1, read on the forward strand.
TTTACTGAAGACATTTGCAAATTCATGGTATTCTTCAGGAACTGAAGTTAAGTCTGGGACTGCTTCAGTAGCAGCCCTGCCACAAGTGCCATTGGGAGTGATTTGAAGTTGAAATGCCACAGAACAAGGAAGTTTGCTAGCACATAGATATGCAGCAGCGTTAATCAAGGAGACTAGAGGGGGGGGTTGTGTGAGGTCAGGGGGATTCAGCAGTTTTGGGAATGTGGGTAGGGCCAAGATGTGATCCTATTTTGGGAACCAATGGTGTGTTCACAAGAGAGGGGTTTTGCAGCAGGGGTTCTGCTACCAAAAGAGACATCAGTGGTGCTGGACCTCTATGTTTAACAGAGCAGAAATTGATGTGGCCTGAATCCCAGTCAATCAATGGATTGTATTGTTTCAGCCAACAGTATCCAAGGACCATAGAACAGGAAGAGGCGAGTAGGGTTACATAAAATGTCAAATTGAATGTTTCACCACAGGCAAATGTAATTGTAAGTTCAGCTGTCTTGGTAATGACAGCATTGCAAGTGCCATCAAACAGGCAGAGGCCAACTGTGGCAATCGAAACAGTAGGTAAGTTGTTGTTATCAACAAATGCTGAGTCCACAAAACAATGGGAAGAGCCAGAGTCGATAAGAGCTCAGGTGGAAAGGGAATGTGTTGGGATGGATAGTGTGATAAACAGGGAATCGGGTTCGGAAAGAGCAGACATGCTGAGGTGGACATATTTAGCTATGCAGAAAAGGCCAACACAACCCTCAGCCTGTGTAGCATTTTCCAGAGGGTTGCAGACTATTTTTTTTGAGTCCAAAGTTTTGGCTTTCGAATCAGTGGCCAAAACCTTCACCTCTCATCCTTTAGCTGCCACAGACTTTGGACAATCATGAGCAATGTGTCCTTTTTCACCACAGTATAGGCATAATCCTTCCTTCATGCAGCATTCTTGTTCATCTCCTGTTAGTTTACCATTCTTGCACAATTTGTCAGAAATTGAGCTCTTGGGCTTTTCCTTTGACAATCCTGAAGTTTTCGAAGTGGGTGTTGAATTGTTGGTAGTGTTAGAAGTTTTAGGAGGGGATTAAGAATTAGATTCCTTGTTAGGTCCTTTTTATTCAGGCTTCTGACAACTGCCAAAGATTTGGTCTCAAGACAAGTTTCCTCTTCTTGCATCCAATAGATGTTATCAGCATCTTGGGCTTTGAGACATAAGCCAGCTAAAGTGTTAGGCTTGCCACCACAGAGTACTTCAGTGCGAATTCGAAGGGGTAGGCCATGTAAGTATCGATTGTGAATGGCTGCCTCATTCCAACTGACTTGAGAAGCCAGTTCCCAAAAGTCAACATTATTTGACAATATGGGCTGTCCTCTTCATGCTGAGTTCATGCAGGGTTTTTTTGGCATCACTGACAGGATTGTGTGGACCAAAATTATCTTCAAGCTCTGAGGGAAAGGCTTGGTAGTCCCACATCCAGTGAGCTGAGTCTGTGGGGTTGTTTAGTCCAGGTTCAAACCAACTAAGGGCAGACCATTTGAGGTAGGAGAGGATAAACAAAATCCTTTTCTTGTCAGAGGCATATACTTGAGGATGGTCTCTAAAGTGAACATTACAAGAGACCGAAAAATCTTGGAGCTTTCAGGGGTTGGAACCATCAAAAGTGTCAGGTTCTCAAACCTTGATTTTTTCAGCTTTTGGGGCAGCATTCTGGTGCAAGTCTTTAAGGCTGCCTGAGAGCTTGAATATGGCCTGAACAAAGCTATCTGCTGGAGGCTGGTTGGAAGGGGCTTGACTACCATTGTCATCAGGATTGTTAGGACCATCTGGACCATCTGGATCATCTGGGTCACCATTGTTGCCAGTGGGAGGTTCATCAGGGTTGTTCTCAGGAGGAGGATCTACATAGTCAAAAGGAGTAGGGATTCAGGAATTAATCAGTGATTGTTCAGGTTCTTGAGTGTCTCTAATAGACATGATGTTCATGCTAATTGATGGGGCTCCTTCACCTAATTGATGAAAGATGTTCGAGGGTCATGAAGATTTGCCAAAAGTTGTTGAAGGTCTAGGTGGGCTAAGGACTGATCACCAACTGCTGTTACTCCTAGAGTTGTGCCTGCACATCAGGAGTTTTGAGTAGTTCTTTGTCAAGTTCTAGTCTGGGACATAGAATAACAGTGAAGTTTGAGTTTGAATATACTGTTAAGTACTGATCTCTTTTTGGAAACCCATTCAGGAGTTACTGCAGGGCCAAACAAGGGAACAGAAGGGACTTGGCTTCAACTTGTAAGAAATTGCACCCTTCACATGTTATGGTGTCCCAATTTCAAGGAAGTTGTAAGTTGAAGGTAGTTTGGGATCAATTCAGGAACCTGAATGAAGAAAGGGAATGAAGGCTGAGAAGGAGATTGACTAGATTCAATATTCAAACTGTGGAATACAAATGAAGTAACTAAGCTTTTATACTAAGTATGTACTTGGGGATTGGTGATGTTTCAAGAAGCCGAGAGGTTGCTGAAGTAGTCAATACTAAGAGCTGTGTAAGTAACTAAGCTATGATCTGTATCTAGGAGTAATTTCAAATAAGTATTTCAAATAAGTAAAACACATCAAGTTCAGGTTTCTTCAGGTATTTTTGGATCTTGGATCTGAGGTAAGTGGAACAGAATGTAACAATTGTAGAGGACTACTTAGTGGTACTCTGCTATGTGGCTGTGTCACCCCAGGAATCCTGAGGGTATGTTACTAGTGTTACATGTAGTCACACTTCCCTAGCATAGATACACACTACATCGATAACAGTCCTTCACTATATACAGTGGTTCTACTTATCCTTGTGTGATCTGCCTTATTACCCCACACCACCACCTTTACACTTTTTTAAGTATCCATCTCCCAGTTTGCCAGCAAACTGGCAGTATTGTGAGTTCACACAGAACTCTCTCTCTTTTTTGACATGGCTATGCCAGTCAAATTCAGCCTCCTGGACTGAAGTGAGGGCAAACAGGCCCTTGCAGACCCATTTATGGGTGCCAACAGGCACCCAATGTTGAGGCAGCAGTGGTCCGTGCATGACAAGTGGAGGACCTCGTAATGTTAGACATTACTCGTAGTATAAAAGCTGAGGTCAAACCTTAATACATAAGAATCTTCCTGCGCGCCTATTTTCGCGCTCTATCACCGCGTGAACCTATTTCTAGCTTCCAGCATATTTATCCGTACTTCGTGTGTTACGCACCCTCGCACTAGTCATATCTCAACAGGTTATGGGCCCTGGTTGCCCGTACTAGGCGCGTTGCTGATACTACTTATCTGAGACATTTACATTCACTTGTCGAGTACACCCCCAATGTCTACACAACAAGCTGATGCCGAATACAATGAGACTCTTGACTACGA